>JADBJO010005752.1:49420-54420 GCA_016801955.1 Conus betulinus | reverse complement strand
GTGTGTTGTCAGTGCACTGTGCTGGCCTGTGTGTTGTCAGTGGACTGGGCTGGCCTGTGTGTTGTCAGTGCACTGTGCTGGCCTGTGTGTTGTCAGTGGACTGGGCTGGCCTGTGTGTTGTCAGTGCACTGTGCTGGCCTGTGTGTTGTCAGTGGACTGGGCTGGCCTGTGTGTTGTCAGTGCACTGTGCTGGCCTGTGTGTTGTCAGTGGACTGGGCTGGCCTGTTGCAGTGGGGAAAACAGTCAACTGCTGTATCCTGATGGCGCAGCTGATCAGCAAGGGAGAGAACTACGGCATGCATCCTTTCATGGTGCAGCTCCGAGACTTGGACACACACACCAGCCTTTGCCAGGTGAAAGCACTTGGGTCAAGGGACGTCCTGATTGGCTGGCTGGTTGGTTGGTTGGTCGGTTGGTTGGTTGGTCTTTCTGCTTGTCATTAAGATGACACACAAAAGAGCGGAACCGAGTATGGTGACACTTGGTGAAAACATTGTATATGGCGAAGAGGACAAAGCCCTGACATTCTTTTTTTGTTTCAAAAATTTTTATTTGTTTTGATTGAAAGTACACAACAATGTACACACACACACACTCACACACACACACACAGCAAATCAAGTCTGTATGCCATTGTATATTATCCGATCATATTATGTAAATATACATATCCACGCACACTGATAGGTAGACATACAAATATACATTGAGCAAGCTTATATAAATCTGCAAGTACTAGGGAGAATAAAAACTTTAAAAAATATATATATATATATATATATATATATATATATATATATGAAACAATAAATTCCAAGGATAAGTACCGAGCACCATTCCAGCAACTTACAGAGCAGCTAGGTGTTGCAATGACTGCAAGAAATATTGAATTATAAACAAAGCTTGCTCTTATGTCTCAGATTATAGAAATAGGGGGTGATAAGCCTTCATATCTGCAGTGGCAGATGATTCTGCCTAACTAACAGTATGTGCTTGAGTGGGTGAATGGGGAATAAATGAATGCTTCTCAAAATGAACCTTCAGCAAGCTTATAGTCTCCAAAGTGGGAGACCATCTCCAATGGGGAGAAAGCTCACTAACATATAACTCCTGGTCAGATACCGGTATTTCGAAACCTGATTGTTTCATCCTCAGTGACCGCGGAAAGTGGTAATTTGACTCCTCTGTCTTTTCGGTTTTTAGAAGAATGCTATATACCAGAAAAAGGCTGGTGTGCAATACCATAGTATGTTTGTTGAGTTTTCAAAAAAACTAACTAAAGGTGCCACCTAAGAAGCAAAGAGAGCATGAAAGATCAAAACAAGCTACATTTTCTTGTGAAAATGTAGCTTGTTTTGATCTTTCATGATTCCGCGGTCACTGAGGATGAAACAATCAGGTTTCGAAATACCGGTATCTGACCAGGAGTTATATGTTAGTGAGCTTTCTCCCCATTGGAGATGGTCTCCCACTCTGGAGACTATAAGCTTGCTGAAGGTTCATTTTGAGAAGCATTCATTTATTCCCCATTCACCCACTCAAGCACATACTGTTAGTTAGGCAGAATCATCTGCCACTGCAGATATGAAGGCTTATCACCCTCTATTTCTATAATCTGAGACATAAGAGCAAGCTTTGTTTATAATTCAATATATATATATATATATATATATATATATATATATATATATATATATATATATATATATACACACACACAAAAAGAAAAACACAAAAACACAAGCTGGATTTCGTTTCCAAATATTTCGAGGCCTGCGACCTCTTCCTCAGTGGGACCTTTAATGACGAAATTTATCCTCCCATGCAGATTAATACGTCATAGATATAAAACTACGTCATAGGTTAGTCTCTCTCTCTCTCTCTCTCTCTCTCTCTCTCTCTCTCTGCTATATGTATATATATATATATATAGAGAGAGAGAGAGAGAGAGAGAGAGAGTACACGGAATACGGTTTATGGAAAGTTTATTTATGTATAGGTCATTGCCTCTCATGTTGGGGTACATTTATAACAAACAATTTTTCAGAGCTGGCAATATGACAGCGGTATCCTCCATAATTCATCTTGCGTGATCCTGTGATCCCTTAGGCTTTGCTGGCGGGGGCATCAATACTTGAAGATAGGCTAGTTTTTTTTTTCAAATGCTTCTAGGCCTGAAAAGTCTTCTCCTTTTCTTGTTTTCTGCCTTTCTTATTTGGCTCTTTTCTATCTTCGTCTCCCCTTCAAGTCTTTCCAACACTCTCTCTTTTCTCTGTGGTCTTCTTGAGGCCCACCGTGTTTGCCGTGCGGTGCGTCCTGTGATGGGGGAGAATAGGATCCTGGAGGTTGAGACCGCTGATGTGACTGCGGTGCATCAAGTCAACACACCTCTTTGGCCTGGACTTCCCCTAGACAGGTGGTCGAAGTGGCCCACTTCGATCAAGCGGCTGGTCGCGTGCATGCCCTAGCTCAGGCTAGAAGGCGGCGGCGGGTCAAAAACGGTTTGGGAGCTTCTGTGGCAGGGATGCTTTCAGGCCTGTGTATATCTCCTTTGAAGTCCTGGTGCCCAGATAATACTGGAATTCCGTATAAAATGGGCATCCCCCTTGTTGGGACTCGATGGCGGGTGGGAATCAAAAGAGATGAATTCTAATGAATACACCATGGCACCAAAAAAAAAAAAAAAAAACACAGGCATTCATTCAGAAAGAGACGGACACGGATTCGGAACATGAGACGAGAGTCCTTTCAGGCTTCTGGCCCAGCTGGCTGATTGTGGAGGGAGCAGATGAAGATAGACCTCTGTCAGGCCTGAGTCCTTTTGCGATTGCGAAGGGAATCAATGGCCTCAGCGGGAAGCCAAAGAGCGTCAAGAGACTGAGGAATGGGTCACTTCTGATTGAGTGCTCATCCAAGCTGCACTCCGAGATGCTGTTAAAATCAACAACGTTAGTGGATCGACCGATCAAAGTGTCTCCACACAAATCTCTGAACTCTTCGAAAGGAGTAATCCGGTGCAGAGATCTGAGAGGAGTGTCGGAGGCTGAAATCAAGTCAGAGCTGGCATCTCAATCTCAAGGAGTGACCCCACGTTCATCGTGTGCTTGTGCGTAAAGGCAATGACAGGATTCCAACTGACACCCTTTTCTTGACCTTCTGCTCTACTTCTCTCCCGGAGTCGATTACGGTGGGCTACCTGAGAGTTTCAGTGTCACTGTACATCCCATCACCTCTGCTGCGCTGTTTCAAGTGCCAGAGGTACGGCCATGTGAGGGATAGATGTACGGAAGAAGAGGTGTGTGTGGTACCTGCTGCCAGCCAGTCCACCAGGGTGTGTGTGACAGTCCACCACTCTGTGCCAACTGTGGAGGCAAGCACCCATCATCATCGAAGACCTGTCCAAACTGGTTAAGGAAAAGGAAAATTCAGAGAATAAAGACTGAACAGCGAATCCCGTTTTTTTTGAGGCGAAAAAAAGATTGCTATGAAAAGTCAACCAACTGCTGGGCTCTCGTTTGCAGCTGCAGTAAAGAAGCCAACAACAGTCAGCATCGGAGTGCAGACGGTGGAGTCCTCGTTTGCCGAGAGAGAGCCAGAAACCAAGTCTGTAGCCTCAGGCAGAACCACTGCATGCGATGAACCCCAGCAGTCGTCGCCTTCAGATACGAGTCAGTCTTCAAAGCCTACTCCCGCCCCCAGACCACCAGGGGGCAAAAGACCTACAGGCACTTCAGAGCGGCAGAGAGAGAGTGGAAGTCGTTGAAGTACAAGACAAGACCACCCCCTCAAAATCCTCCAAAGGGCACCCTACAGCTGTCAACAAGGGAGCTGGCGTTCTGGAGGAAAGACCAAGTCGCCACCTAAAAAAAAAACGCCGAACAAAATTGTATCAGATCGAGAGAAAAAAAAGCGGAGAGAAATTTCAACAGATTTGCAGTTCTCTCGGATCCAGATGATGTTGATATGGAATAAAAGGAAGAATTACGAGATTTATTTTCTTTTCACCATATTTCTTTTATGATGGACTCATCCACAATGGATTCAATCATACATTGGAATATCAGGGGACTGTCTTCCAATTATGAAGAATTGCAGCTGTTGTGCCGTGAGGCCAGGCCGATGCTAATTGCCCTCCAAAAAAACTCTTCTCAAGTCTGACAAAAAAATTTTTCACTTTCTGGCTACAGTTTTTTAAATCTACCTGCACAGTCTGTTGAACATGGTGCTTCTGGTGGAGTTGCCTTGTTCATTCACAACTCTGTTCTGTACAGCCCAGTTGCTCTGCAGACTCCGCTTCAGGCAGTGGCAGCTCGGGTTCTCTCTCCAAAAACAGTTACTGTCTGTAGTTTGTACTTATCTCCAAACATCTGCGTCACCAAACAGGACCTCATTTCACTCTTGGAGCAGCTTCCTCGACCCTTCCTGCTGTTGGGTGATCTGAACGGCCACTCTCCTCTATGGGGAAGTGAGAGATCTTCACCACGGGGTCTGCTTTTAGAGGAAGTGTTTTCGGGAGCTTGATCTGTGTGTCTTGAACAGGAAATCACCAACTTACTTTTACTTTCACTCCGCTATGGCACCACATCTTGTCTGGATCTTTCTGTCTGTGATCCATCTTTGTTTTTGGATTTTGTTTGGGAGGTTGATGAGGACCTGCATGGTAGTGACCACTTTCCTGTGTTGCTTCGGTGTACAAATGCAGAGAGCGAGTCTTTGCCAGAACGCCTCAATTTCAACAAAGCAGATTGGGACCTCTTTGCCACTAAGTTTCTTATGGATCTGGAAGAGGACAAGATCCTGCAAAGTGACGATCCGGCAGGAAGTCTTTCAGATTTCATACTGAATTGCGCAAAGTCAACCATCCAGACATCTTCCAAGAAGCCCGTAATGCCAAAAGTTCCTTGGTTCAATTGAGTGCAAAGAAATTAACAAAACCCGTAAAAGAGCTCAACGTAGGGTTTCTTGCAGACCCTCGATGCCCAACGTCCGAGCGCATCAGA
>JADBJO010005752.1:31920-44420 GCA_016801955.1 Conus betulinus | reverse complement strand
TTGTGAAGGAAGATCAAGGAAATATTGAATTCCAGAACGTAGGTTTACATCCTTGAGAGTTTGAATGATGTCAGAGATCTTTTAGACGATGTCAAAGGAAAGGTTTATATATTTTGCATATGTTAATTGGGGGAAGAACAAGAGTGAATATCTTCTTGATCTCAGTGCCGCCTTTGATGCTTACGGATCATAACATTCAGTCTTTCAAAATAAAGATTAAAGTGCTTTGATTTTCTTATGGATCATAGCATCCTATGGTATGCATTCAGTCTTTCAAAATCAAGGATGAAAGTTCTTGGATTTTCTTATGGATCATGCTATTCTATGAAATGCATTCAGTCTTTCAAAATCAAGGAGGATGAAAGTTTCTTGGTTTAACTTTGTCTACCAGTGCTCAGTTTGTGTCTGTCTGGAAAAAAAGTTTGGTCCATCTTCTCCGTCGCATGGTGTCCTCCAAGGTCCAGTCCTCCATCTTCCATTTGTCATACTCATGGTGTGCCCCAAGGTTGAGTTCTCCATCTTCCATTTGTCATACTCATGGTGTGCCCCAAGGTTCAGTCCTCCATCTTCCACTTGTCATACTCAGTCACTGTCTGTTTTCAAATCCAGGCTACATCTCCTTCCATCCTCATTATCCTTTTCTGCTTCATGGAGTGATATGATGGACACCATTTCTGGTAATTTCTCCCGTATAAGACTGCTGGCCTACTTGTAATTCTGCCGCAGCATTGCTGAGATGTCTGTGCCTGCGTTTGAGCTGATGTGTGTGTGTGTGTGTGTGTGTGTGTGTGTGTGTGTGTGTGTGTGTGTGTGTGTGTGTATAGCACTTGCTCACAACCATGGTAGAGACAACTGATACTGCTTCTGTGGGCATGGTGAGTTCTGAGACCTATGACTGTGTGTGTGTGTGTGTGTGTGTGTGTGTGTGTGTGTGTGTGTGTGTGTGTGTGTGTGTGTGTGTGTGTGAGCGTGCGCGCGTGCATGCGTGCGTGCGTGCGTGTGTGTGCGTGCGTACGTGTGTATAATTAGGTTCTTGAGGATGGAACGTACGTAAAGCCCACGCACTCTCGCCTGACCTACGGATCCATGACGATGGTCCGTGTGGGGATTGTGGGTACTGTTGCCCGTTTCCTGGCCATGGCTGTCACCATTGCTGTCCGCTACAGCGCTGTGCGACGTCAGTCTGAAATACAGCGTGGGTAAGTCCAGAGAGAGAGAGAGAGAGAGAGAGAGAGAGAACGAAAAATTTTGATCAGTATAGGGTATTGGCCCTTCTGATGGGGTTCAGTATTGGAATAACCATTCATACAACAAGGCAATATTGCATCGTCTGACTTCACATAGCTGACAGATAAGCGTACCAAGTACACACAGTAACTAACAGTTAAGTTCAATCAACTGAGCATAATTGTGTGGATCGTGAAGGCTTTTTTTAAGTACATGCAAATTTTCTTGAAAACTCCTTCATTTGCCATAAGTAAAGCAGCTCGAAATAAACAAGGGTCTCCACAAAATTTCCGAGGCATATGTTCATGCCTTAAAACCAGAAGTGCAGAACTGTGCTGATGTACTTTGATATCCGTGAATTCCGAATCTGAATCTTGTCAGATAACTTTTTTAATTTGCCTATCAGTATCAAGTGAAAGATATTTCTCACAGCTATTAGATGTTTGAAAAGTTCTGTGAAATGAAAATCGTTCACTACTCTGCAAGTTTTCAAGTTGTGTGTGTGTGTGTGTGTGTGTGTGTGTGTGTGTGTGTGTGTGTGTGTGTGTGTGTGTGTGTGTGTGTGTGTTTTGAAACGCGTAATAATCTTAGGGTTTTTGCATGCATTACGCTTTTGATAGATATACTTTTATTGTCACATATATGCACATTTGATGATATTATTGCAGATGTGATGATGATGATGATGATGATGATGATGATGATGATGATGATCATCATCATCATCATCATCATCATCATCATCAAAATGCATCTTTTATGATATGACACATAAACATTGTACAGCAGACTCCATTAAACTCTTGTTCAAAGATGTCCCACGTTACGTGATTTTTTGAGCTCCTGATTGAGGTAAACAATCATCTAAGATGTTACGAAAGAAAGATTTTAAACGATTTCAGCTTTCAATGACTTTTGTGTATATGATTTAAAAACTGTACAGAGAGTGACTATGAGGAGATGACAATCCTGATATGACCCTTTGCAGTCGGCTTGGCTATTAACATCATGCCTTGAATCGTGTATGTGAACGGATTAAATGATTTTAACGTAAACTGCATATCTCCTGAACTACTGGGCGGTTTGACTTCAAGACATGCCAAGTCAAGTCAAACATCATGTTTGAGTGTTAAAGATAAGCTTTACAGCCTTTTTCATCCTGCCCTCACCAAAAAGAATAAATATCAATTACAATTTTAAAAAAAGAAATGCGAGGCAATGCATACTAAGAAATAAAAAATATGCAGTGTAATGAAAACGATGAAACACCTAACGACTATCACAATCAATATTTTGATGAACAATATACAGTATATCAGACGGCACATACCAACATTTGAGAGACTTTGGTGAGCGGTTTGGTCTTAACTTTAACCGCTTCGTTTTATGATCATTATTTAGCAGTCAAGGTCCGAAAATCCTCGTCTCTTAAGTGGAAATTTTTACATAAGCTCTTAGAAATTTGCATATTATGTATTTTTCCCAAGGCTAAACTAAACAGTATAGCGAACAATTGCAAGGGGAGAGGACTCATGGGAACAGACGACACATTTCTCAGTCGTGGCACAAACCTGGCATGGCCAAATTCGATGGCAAGCGGTCATCCCGTCATAGTGGGTTAACGAAGTATGCAGCCCTACATGATTTAACTGACACTCATCGCCAAGAGTTCTGTTGAATAGTAGGTTAACAAAGTATGCAGCTGTAGCATGATTTAACTGACAGTCACTGCCAAGAGTTCTGTGGAATAGTAGGTTAATGAAGTACACAGCCCTAGCATGATTTCAGTGACATTCAGTGCCAAGAGTTCTGTTGAATAGTAGGTTAACAAAACACATGCAGCTGTTGCATGATTTAACTGACACTCACTGCCAAGAGTTCTTTGGAATAGTAGGTTAACGAAGTACACAGCCCTAGCATGATTTCAGTGACACTCAGTGCCAAGAGTTCTGGTGAACCTCTTCCAATGATAGGTCAATTGTTCGGAGATGATGACATTTGCTTTAAGCGTCAAATTGCTGTTAGGACGATAAAGCTGTAAGGAGAGAAAAGAAAAAAATACACCCAAAGGGGCGGATGAGAGCCAAAGAAGTACTGTCCTCAAGTGCCGAACAAGCAGCTGGGAGCAATCCTGCCCCACCATTGGAAGCCTGCGCTGTGTTCACATAGATGATCATATTGGCCTTAGCGTGACATTGCCGTTAGGACGACAAAGCTGTAAGGATTATAAATGTAATCAGAGCCCACAAAACCTGGCTCAGTGGTTGGAGTGCCCTGTGATGATGCGGAGGCTCTTGGGTTTAAGTCCCTGGTGGCTTGCGTTTTTACACACACACACACACACACACACACACACACACACACACACACACACACACACACACACATATATATATATATATATATGTATATACATATTTTTTTCTGTTTTGTTTGTTTGTTTTAAACTGAAAGACCAAAATTATTACAATACACACAGTTTGACAATGAATACGTGACATGCGCGCCATAGTCCACGCTTTCAGGGGAAAGATGGTATTTTTGGTAGTTGATGGCAAACGTACTCTGGACCATGGGGAAAGAGGTTCGATTCCCCGTTTTTACATTTCTTTACACAGCTTTACTTGTCATTTTTTTTTTTTTTTCATTAAAAAAGTTCTGCTTTTTTGTTTAATATATGTGATCTTGTTCAAGACGTGGACAGGAATTCGACTTCTTCTGTCCTGTGTGTAGAACTTGGATTATTATTATTATTATTATTACTGTTATTACTGTTATTATTATTATTATCATTATTATTATTATTATTATTATGTCCCTTGACGTCTCAATGGAATGTCCTGCGCGTGCCTTCTTTCTGTGCCAACACAGCACAGGCTTCCAAGGTGCGGGCTAGTTTGTTCAGCAACTGAGGACAATACTTCTCTGGGTCCCTCTGACCCCCTTTCCCCTCCTGCTATCAATGTCACTGCTGCTCCTTGTTTGTTATTGTCAGACAGCTTTCCCTGTGTGTTGCTATTGGCAGGGCCGGGGAGGTGCAGGTGTTGGACTTTCAGACACAGCAGATGAAGTTGCTGCCCCTGGTGGCCACAGCTTACGCCTGGATTGTAGCCTCCCGCGCCGTGTCCCAGGTGAACCAGGAGGTGACGCAGAGCATTGACAAAGGGTCCACCGATCAGCTGCCTCAGGTGTGCAGTCCCTGGCTTCGCTCCAGCTTAGGTCGTCTTTATCTCCATTTCTTCATGTCCCTCTGTCTGATCTTTTTTTTTTTTTTTTTTTTTTTTTTTTTGAGGCGAAAATTTATTCAGTATAGGCCATGGTCCCTTCTGAAGGGAATACAATACCTTCAGGATCACTTTTGACTAAACAGTGAAGAATTAGACAAGTATGTACCATAACATGACGGTTGTGCGTGAATCCATCCTGATTACGTAATCCAGCACCACTTTAACTGAGTAGTACAGTGCGTCTTTTTAATGCTTTATATATAAATGTATGCAAAGATTCTTCAATATCATTTCATACCGATTTGCCATGAGCACTACAACATAAAACAGACATGGGTTTTTAAAAGTTTTTTGGGGGGGGGGGGGTGGCGGTGGGGGTAAAATAATTTTGCAAATCTTGGAGGGCAGGACAGCACAACAAAAAATGTTCTTCATCTTCTTTGGCCTTTTTACACAATGGGTACAGCTTAGCATTTTCATCAACGTTAGTATACCAGTGCTTCTGTACACATATATTGGCTATTCCTAACCTCATCTGTGTCATATAGTTTTTCTTCCGCCTTCGCCTTTCTTCTAATCTTTAAAAAAAATAATGTTCCTGTATCTCAATGTCTCTCTCACAATTCATCTCTTGCCTTGCCTGTTCTCCTTTAACTCTGAAGAAATTCATTGGGGCGACGCACTGAAGAACAACGCCTCAAGTTCTTCTTCAGCTTTGTGGATGGTGCAGCAAGGCTTGGCTTTCTACAAACGTTTTCCCTGGCCATTCTGCAGTTTTGTCAGTCCACCGTTGTATATTTGGTGTTTCTGTCTTCCCCTCCTTCATCCTCCTTCAACGGTTCCCTAGATTTTGTCTCATGGCTGTACCAGTGAATTTTCCTTTGCCCAGCTTCTTCTATATGGTCCGATGTGCTGCTAGGTGGTTTAATGGAGTTGTTCACTGGTGGCATAGTCAGCGTGCCTGAGGTTTGAAGAAAGGAAAAAGATACACCCAGAAGTGCAGATGGGACCCAGAGAAGTACCATCCTCAACTGCCGAACAAACCAGCAAGGAGTAAATCTGCGCCACCCTTGGAAGCCTGCGCTGTGTTCACAAAGGGCGCAGGCACGCACCGGGCATTCCATTAAGACAAGGGACATAACTGCTTCCTGGCAGATGCCATCGAGTAATGGCCGCCGGATGAGACACGGCAGAATCTCCACGGGGGCGTTCCCATGGGTGCACCAGCCCACATGACTGCAGAGCCCACCGTCAAGGACCTGCCGTGTGCATCCCGCAGCCTCACTCGATGCTGTTCCACTGAAAACCGAGGACAGGACAACTCTAGACACGGCCAAGCTTTCGCCATGAGGTCTTGCAGTACACATTATTTCCGTAGCTTGGATTTTCCTTTCCAGATCCGCTGTGATGGTTTATGTCTCGGATGAATTCAGGAGGATGGAGTATACCAGAGCACGCAGAAGCGTAGACCTTGTGTTTCATGGAGATGTTCTTGTCCTTCCAAACACGTTTCTCCGTCAGGACACTGCTGACCTTGTCTTTACCGCCCTTTGAAAGTATGTCTGGTTTGGATCTCTGTTTGATTGTGCCACATCCGGGTAGGTGAACTGTGGAACAGTTCTGCCTGTTGTGCATGGACAGGTCTATCCGAGTTGATGGTGTTGCTGTGGCTGGCCACTGGCTTGGTCTCCTCACTGCTGATCTCCGTGCCCTGTCTCGTTGACGTCTTCATTATTGTTTGGTTCTACTGGGATAACATATCCCTGGCTGGCTGGCATTTCTCTTTTTTTCTGTCCTGTCTTCTGTGCCACCTCAGTGGCACCGCTCCCACGCCGTTCATTCCGACACCCCGTCCACAGCCACAGCCCGCTCATTCCGACACCCTGCCCACAGCCACAGCCCGCTCATTCTGACACCCCCCGTCCACAGCCACAGCCCGCTCATTCTGACACCCTGTCCACAGCCACAGCCCGCTCATTTCGACACCCCGTCCACAGCCACAGCCCGCTCATTTTCGACACCCCGTCCACAGCCACAGCTCGCTCATTCCGACACCCCGTCCACAGCCACAGCACAGTCATTCTGACACTGTCCAAGCCACAGCCCAGTCATTCTAACACCCTGTCCACAGCCACAGCCCAGTCATTCCGACACCCCTTCCACAGCCACAGCCCGGCCCAGCCCGCCGCAGCCCCGCACCAGTACTACACAGAGAGCAGTCAATGTCAAATCGTCATGAGGCAACCCACTGGAGGAGACACTGCACTTCTGCCGAGTCACTCCGGTGATGTTCAGTGGTGCCCGTTCAGATCCAATATACGCAGGACACCACCTACTAAACCCTCCGATTGACGACAACAATTGCTTAGTCACGGAGCCAGCGTGAGTGGGCTCTCAGTCTGGAGGTCGCCTCCTCCCCCCTCACTCGCCGATACCGGTAACCCCGACGGAATCAAACCATGGACTGGACAGGCCGGTATTTCTGGTGTGATATTTTCCCTTTTAGAAGTCGGAGTGGAAGCAAAAGATGTAGAAGAATTGATATCCTACATCGTAAGGAAAACTGAGATGTTGATATTGTTATCATCAGTTCGCACGAAGACCGTGCTGAAGGTCTGTTTTCTGTCTGTAACTTCAGCATAAAGGACAGGACTGGATCAACATCTCTACCCTGCTGCTGTGCATACCTGAGAAGAGAGGGCTGTGTGGAGGTCTGTGATTGCCCCAACATGTCGTGGCAGACATAGACCTGCAGAACTGGGTCAAGAGGAATTGATACTCTTCTGAGGGAATAACTTCGTGGAGACGAGTGTCCTTGTGGTTGATGATATTACGTGCTCTTCTTCTTCTTCTTCTTCTTCTTCTTCTTCTTCTTCGTTCGCTCAGACAGGAACCCCAGAGGCACTGACGAAGGCTGCTTGTACGGCGGAGGCCCTCCAGTGATCCATAAAGCTTTTCCCTCATCGGTGTGTTGGCATACCAGGTCTCTCTCTTCTTAGCTTTTCATGTATGGGACAGTCCTGAAGGAAGCGTTCCACTGTCAATGGGGCCTTACCGCACGGGCAACTTGAAGACTCCTAATGTGGAATATTGTGAACATGCGATGTCTCAGTTTAGAGTGCCCTGTCCTCAGTCTCGCAATGCTCACTTGGTCAGATCTGGGCAGCAGGTGGTATGCATCCATCTTGTTGAAGTTTGGGTGCTGCTCAAACCATCTGTTTTTTTTTTTGCTTCTCCTTGATAATGCTTTTGATTTCTACAAAGGACACTTCCTGCTCCAGTTGGGCTGCTGTCCTCCTTCTTTTGCCAGTTGGTCAGCTTCCTCATTGCCATATATATTGCAGTGTGAGGGTATCCAGTGGATGACGATATTCTCAGTGGACTGCTGCAGAATGGCCAGGGTAGAGACAAGGGAGTTGAGTTTATTGTTTCGAGGATTTTTAACAGCCTGCAGTACTGATAAAGCATATACAGGAGCGTCATGCGATCAGGAGCGGCGCTATAAGCTCTTAGCCCTGGGGAAGGACACCCCCAGTGAACAAACCAACTCCAACTATGGAGAAATAGCCGGGTAGATTGGACTCGTAAGCCTGCTAAAGCAACCAGTCCAGGAGAGTGTTCACTCTGATATCAAAACAAGCCGAAATTGGATGAGCTGGTCCTGACTTTTCAGGGGCATAAGGGCAGCACAGCGCATCCACACTCACCTGAGAGACTACGTGGTGCTCAGACCTCATCACCGCTTAGTTTAGTGGTAGAGCAGGGAGTTCTTAGTAAGATATTATGAGTTTGAATCTCTGGTACTATCATAAAAACGCCATTTTCTTCGCTGGTCTTAATGCGCGTTCTGTAGAGTGTGAATCAAGTCCCCAAACCTAGCTCTCGTAGGATGTATATACTTAGAGTGAATATGGGCGTTAAAGCTGAATAATCTAACTTGCACCACTCTCCACAGCTGCACGCACTATCAGCTGGTCTCAAGGCACTGAGCGGATGGGAGGGCGTACCCGGGGTGGCGCAGTGCGGACTGGCGTGCGGCGGCCATGGGTACAGCCATGCCAGTGGTATTCCCCAAATCTACTGCAAACATCACCCCCACCATCACCTATGAGGGCCAGAACACCGTCATGATGCTGCAGACCGCCAGGTGAGAGAGTGGTTGGGTGAGCTCACTGTCTGCATGTAACTGGTGTGGTATGGAAACTCGGCAGGTGCCAAAAGTCATGGTGAAAACAGTATTATTCAGAAAACGGGAATCATTTTTGTTTTTGTTTTTTCATTCGGAAACTTTAATTATCCTGACGCAAACGATGATTATGACGTGTGGAAGAACACAGTTTTGAAAACCGTCATTTTCACTGGTTTTTGCATGTTACACCTTTACCCCTCCCTCCCATCCTCTCCCTTTTCTCTATGTCTTCCTACAACTTCCTGTCCATCCACCATCCCTCAGTGAACTTTTTCCAGTGAAATCTTTTTTCCTGTGAACTCTTTTCTGCCAGTTCTACATACCAACAACAACTAGTTAGTGGAAACCCCCCCCCCCCCCCCCCCCCCCCCCCCCCAGTTCTATACACATCAAAACCATCAAAACGATGATGGTGAATGTTTAAAGAAAGAAGAAAGCCAGAATGAAAGATTTCTTGATTCATGCTTACGGGTGAATATGGCGATCATATCTGACTGGCATAACACCCCGAAAAGTAAAAAAAAAAAAAAACAAAAAAAAAACGAGTCATGATGAATCAGCCACTCCTGTGGTAATGGCTGTTTTCACTGAGTGAAGAAACCACTTCCTATGGGCCACTGAGCTTAGTACTGTGTCAAAGCCGAACATCATAAGCATTGCGACCCCCCCCCCCCCCCCCCCCCCCCCCCCCGACCTCCCCCCTCCCGATGTGAAGATTAGCGTACTAAGAACGAGCAATTGCCCATCTTGCGCCGAATTGAGAAGATACGTGATAGCTAGTTCCTCGTTTTCATTGTCCTGAATGTTGTTTATCTTGCTTGAAGAAAATCTTAAGAGGTTAAAACACGTCGTGTTTTGTCCTGTAATTTGTTTGTCCTTGTTAACCTGCGGAGTTGCTTATTTTTTTTTTCAAAATCAACAGTAATACTAGTAGTAGTAGGCCTCCGTTGGTCATAGCTGACCATGGATAGAGTATATCCCGACCTAAGATTTATGTTTGTCCGGGCTGTCTGCTCGCCCCCGAGCAGCGTCGCCTGTGGCTGTAGAGACGATACGAGAGTGGCAGTCTCTGTCACAATGGTCACATCTGTATGCTGACACTGGTTTGTTGGCTGTCATCCCCTTTCTGCGGGCTCGCTTTTCTGCTGCAGCAGCTCAGTTTGTCTTCGCCAATCTGCAGCTGTTTCTTGAGAGCGCTTCTCCAGCTGTTGCGGTCTGCTGCGAGGTCCTCCCAGGACTCAGAGTTGATCTCAGCGCCTTCATGTCTCTTTTGCGAATGTCTTTGTATCTCAGCTGTGGGCGGCCAATGCTTCTCTGTCCTACAGCAAGCTCTCCATGGAGGACGCCTTTTGGGATGCGACCATCCTCCATGCGACGAACATGGCCAGCCAACGCAACCGACGCTGTCTCAGCAGGGTATACATGGTAAGGAGGCCAGCGCGAGACAGGACTTCTGTGTTGTCCCCTGTCTTGCCAGGAGATGCGAGTATACGCCGGAGGCTTCTGGGTGGAAGGAATTGAGCTTTTTCTCCTGGTGAGCATGCGTGGTCCATGTTTCACTGCCGTGCAGCAAGATGCTGAGAACGCAGTGATATACACGGCCATCTTTGTCATTGTGGTCAGCTTGGGATTGGTCCACACTCTTTGTGTGAGGCGAGCAAGTGTTGTGGCTGCCTTTCGATCCTCTTGTCGATCTCAGTGTCAAGGGAAAGGTTATCGGTGATGGTGGGCCCAAGGTAAGTAAACTGATGGATGGCATCAAGCTCATAATCATCTTTGGTGATGGTTACGGTGTGTCTTGACCAGGACATTTGTCTTCTTTAGGCTGATAGTCAGACCAAAGTCTTTGCAGGCCTGGGAGAAGCGGTCCATCAGCGACTGCAATTCCGCTGGGTGTGGTTCGCAACAGCAGCATCATCAGTAAACAGCATATCTTTGATGAAGGCTTCGCGGATCTTTGTCCTTGCTCTTAAGCGGGCGAGATTGAGAAGCCTGCCATCTGATCTGGTCCACATGTAGATCCCCTCTTGAGCTGTGCCGAATGCATGCCTCAGGAAGAGTGCAAAGAGGGTGGGGGCAGTAAACTTTGCCGACGATGCTAAGAAGAGAGACTCCTCTGTAATTATTGCAGTTGCTCCTCTTGCCCTCGTTTTTGTACAGGGTGATAATCTTGGCATTTCTCATGTCCTGTGGTGCAGCTCCCTCAATCCATCACTGACAGAGGACTGCGTGCAAAGGGTGCAATGTTTGATGAGGTCTGGAGGAATGCCGTCATTGCCAGGTGCCTTGTCTATACTAGGCTGTCAATGGCCTTGCTGAGTTCGTCCACGGTCGGCTCTACGTCAAGCTCTTCCATGACTGGCATGCACTTGATGGCAACAAGGGCTGAGGAGGTCACTGTGCTGTCTGAAGTAGAGGTCGAAGTAGTGCTCCACCCATCTCTCCATCTGCGGCTGGGATCATTTATTACGTCCCCAGTGGAGGATTTGAGGGGAGCCGTCTTGCTCTGCGTTGGTCCCAGTGCCTTCTTGATGCCGTCATATATCGCTCTGATATTTCCTCTTGCAGCGGTTGTCTCTGCATCCTCGCTGAGCTCTGTCAGTACTCATTGGCACAGCGCCTGGCATTTAGCTTAACCTTTGCCCCTGGCAGCCCTGAGAATCTGCAGGTTCTTCTTTTGGATGACCGCTTGTACTCAGTGAGTGCTGTGCGTTTGACCTCATAAACGGGAGTCATGTCTAAAGACCTGTATCCTCAAACCAGTCGTGAGACTTCGAAGTTTTCTTCCCAAAGGTAGCCAGGGCAGTGCGCTGCTTGTGTCTCATGAAGTTTCCCATCTCTCTGTGGCAGAGTCTCTGGGCAGCAAAGCATCATATTCTCTCTCAAAGGCCTTAGCGAACTGTTCTACAAGATCTGGTTGAGAAATCTTACTGATATCGATGCGGAAGTTCCCTTGTTTCTTTGAGCAGTGGAACTTCTTTGGTTGCAGCCTGATCCTGCAGCATATCAGGGAATGGTCCAGGTCGCAGTCCGCGCTGTGGTAAGAACGAGCGTGGAGAAAGTTTTTGACGTCGGAGCGTCTTACCAGGATCAGATCCAGTTGGTGCCAATGCTTTGAGCATGGTGTCTCCAGGAGACTTTGAGATTCGTCTTGAAGGAATTAGCGATGCACAGTTCGTGACAGGCGCAAAACTCGAATCAGTCGCTGTCCGTTCTCATTCATTTTCCCCACTCCTTAGAAGCCAAGGCAAGAGGACCAGGAGTTGTTGTCTGCACCCACTCTGGCATTGAAGTCGCCCAGGAGAGAACACGTTGTTCTGTGCTGGGGATGTTCCTTATGGTAGATGCAAGATTTTAATAGAACTCATCCTTGGCATCCAGAGTGGCGGACAGAGTCGAAGCACATAAGCTGACAAGGGTGACAAGCCGCCGCTGCCTGGTTCTATCATACTTAGCAGGCTGTTCTTTGCTGCAAAACTAGTCCATACCCTCTTGGGGCATCGGAGTTCTTTCCTTGCCAGAAGAAGGTGTAGTCCCTCTCCTTTACTGTGCCTGTGTCAGCCAGCCGTGTTTCCTGCAGGATGGCAATGTCCACATATCAATCTCTTGTGTTCATTGTTTATGACAGTTGTTTCTCCAGCGTCGCTGATGTCTTGAAGGTCTTGAGAAAGCCCAGGCATCATTGTCCAGACATCCAACATCCCAGTTTTAGCACTGATCCCTTTCTTCAAGTTTTCTTGTTGCCTGGTGCGGTAGTTTAATACCTGCTTATTGGATGTTCTCCTAATCTCCATGTACCCAATGAAGAAGGCAGGTCCTGGCGGCACAGCACCTTACTGGCTGGGGGCTGTCCAGCT
>JADBJO010005752.1:1920-26920 GCA_016801955.1 Conus betulinus | reverse complement strand
GACAAATAAAAGCCATCCATCTCAACTTTCGAAAGTATGCGCTCTCTTTGAAGGGTATGGTACTACTGCATCCTCAGTGTTCCCAGTTTTCAAGCCCCCTTTTTCAAAAAAAAAAAAAAACTGATTGTTCCCCTCCAGGTGTCCATAGTGCTTTTCAATTTTGCCTGCCTTTTACACTTCTTCCCAAGGTGGAGGACAAAAGAGAACAATTAAATCATCTGCATGTGGTTTCGGAACCAGCAAATGTGACAGAGTAGGCAGTTGTTTTTGTTTGATGAATCATTCGTCTTTGCAACTCGTCCAAGATGAGTTTCTATCAGCTCGTTGATGGCATGCCTTCCTTACAGGTCAAAATTTATGGGTGAAGAATTCAGTGCTGGTCATTTTAATCCTGTGCTGGTCAATTCCACCTTCACACGCCTGTGACAGAATGGTGTATATGACAGTTGTAGGGCATGCGGTTGTCATAGAGATGTATCATTCTGTGACACATACAATAACTGAATTCAGAGCGTAATATATTCCATGGCCAATCAATCAGGAGAAATGTTGCCAGATTTCCAGGCAAAACAACATCCCCATGCTGCTGGGTATGCAGCTCAAAACCTATGTCAACATTGTGTGCCTCTCAGACACCAAAGTGGACAGATCATGTCAACAGAGTCCCTGCTGTCCACAAACCACCTCAACTCTTGGACACTGTCCGCTGTTCTGGGTCTTCTGATGGCCACGTCAGGCCTGGTCCATCCTGGCAGACAGCTTCTTCGGTCTTTTTAGACCGCTGTGTCAAAGATTCTGAGAGTCTGTGGAACTTTCCTGCGACACTTTTTTTTTTTTTTCCAGTGAGTTTCCTTTCGCACGATCATCATGGGCCTGCTAGACAATTCCGTGACACGTCTTCCAGTGAGTTTACCTTTGTACTATGGTTGTCGACCAGCCGACTTTTTCACACGAGACAGTCAGTCAGGTTTGGGACGTTGTGCATCTTCATTCAGACTCTTCTGAAATAAGATCTTAGTGTATCTCTTCACATTGAAGGCCTAGAAATGATGGTCATTATTCAGACTGTCCCTCACAGGCGACCATTTCTTCAAAACAAGAAACTGTATCCATTGAAAATGTCAGTGGTTGTTCATGTCCACATCCTGAGGAGTATTTATCAGGATCGGCAGAGATTTTTAGTGTCCTCTTCCTGATCTGAGATTTCCAGTGTCTTTTTCCTGATCTTAGAGTTCCAGTGTCTTCTTCCTGATCTGAGAGTTCCAGTGTCTTCGTCATGATCTGAGATTTCCAGTGTTTTCTTCCTGATCTGAGAGTTCCAGTGTCTTCTTCCTGATCTGAGAGTTCCAGTGTCTTCTTCCTGATCTGAGAGTTCCATTGTCTTCGTCATGATCTGAGATTCCAGTGTCTTCGTCATGATCTGAGATTTCCAGTGTCTTCTTCCTGATCTGAGATTTCCAGTGTCTTCGTCATGATCTGAGATTTCCAGTGTCTTCTTCCTGATCTGAGATTTCCAGAGTCTTCGTCATGATCTGAGAGTTCCAGTGTCTTCGTCATGATCTGAGATTTCCAGTGTCTTCGTCATGATCTGAGATTTCCAGTGTCTTCGTCATGATCTGAGATTTCCAGTGTCTTCTTCCTGATCTGAGAGTTCCAGTGTCTTCGTCATGATCTGAGATTTCCAATGTCCTCGTCATGATCTGAGATTTCCAGTGTCTTCTTCCTGATCTGAGAGTTCAAGTGTCTTCATCATGATCTGAGATTTCCAGTGTCTTCTTCATGATCTGAACTCGGGAAGCTGATTTGTCACATCCGGGGCCATCGACATCTGAAGTAGTCTGCCTGTCAGCCCGGTTCTGCATTCAGACGGTTCCCTCCAAAATGGTGTCCTGCAGTTCTTGTGCTGTCTGTTGGGAGAGGCCCAACTGGATCTCTTGGTCTTGTACTCGGTTTCTCTGACTGCAAACTTCCCCTAGATTTCGGATTTTTCTACTGGTTTCAGCCTAAAAATGGGTATGTGTGATTATTAACTTATAGGGAATGTATGTGAACCTGTAGGAGAAAGAAAATTGGCAGACAGTTTCATAAGAGCATGCACTTCACTTTGAACTATATTTCGTCTGTCCTAGAAATACAGGTCGTGTCACTGTCACCAAATGTCACCAGACACGTGACGTTTTATGATGACAATAAAGTTTACAGCATGCAAGCATGCGCAATCACCATGCTGATGCAAGTTGTTAGTGTAAGATGAAATCTGAGGCCTACCTGACGCATCCATCTGCTGCCTGGCAGTACAGGTCTCACTGGTTGTCCCACCAATGTCATACAAAACTTGTCACATGTCACACACAGTACTACAAAAGAGGGTCAGGTGCGCCCTTTGCAGCTTGTTTTTGTCTTGCATACCTGTTTGTATCATCGGCAGCAGTCTTAAAAAACACAGAGGAACAAACAAAACGAAAAAATCAAGTGGTGTAGCAGTGTGTCAGGTAACGAGTGAGCCGGCCCAGTGGGTCCTGAAACTGATGCACCCCTGCCGTGCCATGTGTCGCGAGCCGCCATTTTGTCTGAAGCGCTGCGTGGAACATTGTATTCCCGGTCGCTTTGCACTTCACTGTCTTCTTCAACAGCTCTACCTACTTCTATATCACCTTCATTCTCCATCTTTCTTCAAAACGTCTCTACTTCTACAATAATTTGATCTAACTCCTCTTGCGAGTAGTCGATCATCTCTTCATCGTTTGTAGCAGACGAGAAAGCCGCCATTGTGAAAGTCGGTCAGTTTCCATTCACAAAGTACTCGCTGCGTTCTGTGCCTATTCTCAATGAACACACACAGTACCATCACCCAAAAATAGTGCCAACACATGATTGGGCCATGCCTGAGTCTTCCTAGTTACTGTCTGCGACTGTGTGTGTGTCTACACACGTGATCACTGCGTGATGGAAAATTCCCGCGGAGAGGTCCCGGTAACTCCCGGTACGGGAAAGAACAGGCGCCCGACGTTAAGTCCCGGATTGTCCCGTTGCGAGTATAAGAGGGTTTTAATTAAGAGATGCCTGGTTGTCGTTTTGTCCTCTTGGATATTTAGACACGTTTGAACCATTACAGGTCAAAGACTGGACATGAAAGACTTGCTCCTTTTTCTAACTGGTGACTGCAGCCAACTAAGTGAAAACCAGGCTATCCAAAGGGCCAGGGACCAATGGCCTGCTGTCATCGAACTTTACTGCCCGAAGCAGGTTTCTAGTCCGCCATGCCTTTTCAGCTCAGGAACTGAACATTCCACTAACTGCTTATTTCACAGGATGCATGCCTCTCCGCCAGCTCAGCTGTTGGGCACCATATTTAAGTAAGAGACATGAATGCCTGCGCTGGTTTTGCACGTTTTTCTTTACACGTGTGTGTCAGGTGATGGCATGATGATGTTCACTATGCTGGACAGTGGTGCCCACTAGTCCTTTCTGTGCCAGGTGCTGGACGCCTACTACAAGTACCAGCGACCCTTCATGGAGGCTCAGTGGGCCAAGAACCCCCAGGTGTCCGCCATTTCCCGCCTGTAGAGGTCACTTGATCAAGCCTGCTTCCTGAAGGATGATGAACGAAGGCCATATGTGGAACAATACAGCGCCATGAAATCAGATGCAAGAAGAAAGGAGCGAAAATTGTGGGAGATTCTGTAGTCAGTCATTATGCTGTGTACTACCAGCGCTGAAGTTAGTCACTGGTTTCCGTCAAAATAAACAGAACATATCGACAGTCTTAGTCATAAGCTAAAGAAAATCGTCTTGAAACAAACCGCGTTGCACGAATTATCTATGTTTCTATCTGCCTACCTACCTATCTATCTATCAATCTACCTGCCTACCAATCTACCTATCCACCAACCTATCTCTCTATATATCTACCCATCTATATATCTACCTGCCTACCTATCTACCTGTCTGTCTATCTACCTACCTATCTATATACCTATATGTGTGACAGCTGATGTTGACCTTAAAGAAAGTGTTTGATTTTTAATACTCCTTGATGGAACAGAGAAAAGAAATAAACTTCTGACGCTAAAATGCTTCCATTTAATATGCTTGACTGATCCCTAGCAGTTGTTAACATCAGAATGAGATTTCATTAGAAACATTGTTTCTAATTTATTTGTTGTCATATAATTGTATTATTTATTGCCATATAATTGTATTATGCCATATCATTTTTTTTTACACCCCCAGTTTCCTTTTTTTATGTATTATCATATTAAAAAGATATTTTCTTGAAAAGTTTGACCAACTTCAATGTGCTTCAAGTTGTGATGTCTAATGAATTGCGGGTTAATGATGGAACATCTCAGGAAAGCATGTATCAAAAAAGAGTTGTAATCATGCCAGTGAACCTAAAGTTTTCCTTCCATTGGTTGGAAGTTACCTCATAATTTGTAGAAACTGCTAATGTTAAAAATTCTTGAGAGATGCACAACTTTGTTATGGATTTTGTTTCGTTTTTGTGTGTGTGTGTGTGTGTGTGTGTGTGTGTTTTGTTTTGTTTTGGTTTGGTTTGTTTTTTGTTTTGCTATTAAGCATGGCTAAAGATTACTTTAAAAAAATGTAAGTTTTTAGTCGAAGGGGACGCAGAAGAAGATTGCCTACCTTCAAAATTAATCTGTATATCAAACTTGATTGATTATGTTTAGATTAATCCATCATGGTTTGAAAGTGTTAAAGCTGCTATTGCAAAGTTTTGTACACGAAAATAAAAGAATAAAATGATCCTTTTCGGAAGCATAATAACATTATAATCAATCAAGAATTCTGACATCATATGCTTTTGAAATGGTGTAGGAAAGTAGCATGGTGAGTCTGTTTTGAATTCAACTGAAATAAACAATTCGGATCATAGCATAGCGCTATCCAGACATTAAATCTATCGGAGGCTAATACTTGTTAGAATCTGACAATAGTAGATCATGATTCGGGACGCTGTCGGTGATAAAGTGTTGAACAGAAAAGGAACATTCAAATACTAAACGTACTGAATTGTAATAGAACAAAAAACAATTAAAAGCATTTCGTAAGTCACAAACTCGATTTTTTTTTCTCAAATAAAGATGAATTTTCTTTCTTTTTATTATATTTGAAATAAAAGCAACGGGATGTGCCTCTCCATATAGAAATTACTAAATGGGAGTTTTACAGTTTAATTTTGTTTGTTGATTCTATGGTAACAATGCTTTCAAGAAAATATGAACGTGAGATTAAAGCATACTCTGAATGGTTTGCTTTCAGTGTGTTAAGTTGGAAGTGATGGTAGTAGATGTATTTATTTAAATACGCAAAGATTCTGGGAAAAAATGGTCCAGGGATTCAGAAATGCACACGGACACACATACACGCATGTATCCAAGGGCACAAACACCACTGTCTCTGCACATTTTGTCATCGTTTGCATATCATAATCCTGCACAATATTTCCCCAAAATGAAATATTACATTCAGATAGTCATTAGCCTGCGCTGTGGGAACATAATATTAAAAGTACGAAAAGCTCACGGAACTACAGACAGTTGAGCTACAGTTAATCCACACTATATGCAACAAAACCTACAGCCTGTGACATTTTGCAGTTTGCAACCATGCAGCATGCACTTGTATGATGTCACACTTTGGTTCATATCAATGAATTAATACCACTAGAAACCAGTTGATCTTAGGAAGACAAGAGCAATTAAACTCCTTTACATGTACAAAGTCCGTATTTAACTACTGTCGTTTGCTCTGTGGTAACAAAACGTGTTGCTAAACTTAGCGAAGTTTTTTTAAGCATACAAGAGAGAGAGAGAGAGAGAGAGAGAGAGAGAGAGAGAGAGAGTGTACACTGACATAGCAGAATCTGAATTATTCCCACTTTTTGAATACATCCTCATGTAAGGCTGAAGAAATGAATGTAAAGTGAACAGTTCTCATTGCACAGGCTTAGAGTATCTCATGACAGACTGGCAAATGCCCAGTCTGATGGATACACTTGGTCAAGTAAGAAGGTTACTTAGGCAAAATCTGTGCAGAAGCAAAAGAAACGTTGTGTAGAATTGACCCGAGGCTGAGCAGTCAGGAGCACTGACAGACCATGGCAACAAAGTCAACCGAAATCATGTGCTGACGTCAGGGGGCACGCCTAATGATCCACATTGATATGAGCACAATGAGTCGTGAACCAAACAACAACAGCTCACACAGAGACCATCAAATCACCCACACCCTCACTTGAGGAAAAATTTTAAAAAGACATTAAGAAAAAGTGGTCAACACAGGCACTTTACGTGACACAGTGGAATTGCTTTAAAGCGATAAGGAAGATCAGAGAAGATGTGAAGTAGTAAACATCAATCTAAGGAGTTGACAGAAGGATAGGGGCAAAGCAAGAAGAGAACCAGTACGGATCTAGTAGCGATATGAAGTGACCCATGAGTAGACTGAATGGTCAGAGGAAAGCAAGAGACATTGAGTGACCCATGAGTAGACTGAACGACCAGTGGAAAGCAAGAGACATTAAGTGACCCATGAGGAGACTGAACGACCAGTGGAAAGCAAGAGACATTAAGTGACCCATGAGGAGACTGAACGATCAGTGGAAAGCAAGAGACATTAAGTGACCCATGAGGAGACTGAACGATCAGTGGAAAGCAAGAGACATTAAGTGACCCATGAGGAGACTGAACGATCAGTGGAAAGCAAAGACATTAAGTGACCCATGAGGAGACTGAACGATCAGTGGAAAGCAAGAGACATTAAGTGACCCATGAGGAGACTGAACGATCAGTGGAAAGCAAGAGACATTAAGTGACCCATGAGGAGACTGAACGATCAGTGGAAAGCAAGAGACATTAAGTGACCCATGAGGAGACTGAACGATCAGTGGAAAGCAAAAGACATTAAGTGACCCATGAGTAGACTGAACGGTTAGAGGAAAGCCAGAGGGGAGCCAGACCACATCTGACAGCGACATCAAGTGACCCACAAAAAGATTGACTGGTGAGACAAAGCAAGAGGGAAAGTAGAACAGATCTGTTGGCGACATTAAGTGACACAAGAATAGTCTGAATGGTAACTGCAAGAGGGGAACCAACAGATATAACAGGAATCACAATGAGCCAGGGAACCAACACAGATGTAACAGGAATCACAATGAGCTAGGGAACTGGCACAGATGTAACAGGAATCACAATGAGCCAGGGAACCAGCACAGATGTAACAGGAATCACAATGAGCCAGGGGGTCTTGTTCCAGGGACTATTCTTTACAGCCATCCCGGTTTCTGATTAAGCTGCAACACACACACACACACACACACACACACACACACACACACACACACACACACACACACACTCATACACATACACACACACACACACACACACACACACACACACACACACACACACACACGTACGCACTCACCCGTAAACACACACACACACACACACACACACACACACACACACACACACACACACACACGCGCGCGCGCGCGCGCGCGCGCGCGCGCGCGCGCACACACATTTTTGTTTCATGTTCCTATAGTGTGTTTCTTCAGGCCCGTGTTTCTAGTTTAAAGTAACACAACCAACAGGAACTGATCCAGTGTACCGGAACAGTCAACTGTTTTTTTGTTTTGGGAGAAACCGCTAAGAGCTGTTTTGACGCATGTGCCCTGTTTTGGACTTAACTTGTGACAGACAGACAGACAGACAGAACAATACAGAGAAAGAAAAGATAGATAGATAGATAGATAGATAGATAGATAGATAGATAGATAGATAGACAGACAGACAGACAGACAGACAGACAGATAGATAGATGGATGGATGGACATAGGCAGATAGATAGATAGATATATAGACACAGACAGATAGATAGACAGATAGAAGATAGATAGATAGACAGATGGAAGAAACTCAGAGAGACTTGACAACAGAAGATCTTCAGAGATGTAGCCTACCCCGTCCCCCCTCCCCAACACATGTTTTGGCCATGAACTCGTTACATTCTGAGGGGATCGGGCCACATCCAGGTCGTAATAATAATAATGATAATGAATACTTATAGCGCCTATTCTCGGCTAGAGACCAAGCTCTAAGCGCTTTACAATCCACACTCGTTTACACAACGGACTGCCTACCTGGGTAGTGCCGACTGAAGAGCTGCCAGCTGGCACTTCATTAAGTCGTTTCCTGTGTCATCCAGTCAATATCGTTCACTCAGTTTCCTTACTTCCTCCATTCTTTCAATCTCTCACGCAGGGTGCATGCTGTGTGTAACGTGTCATCCATACCAACGGCCAAACTGGCCTTCTCTTCCGAAAGTTGGTGATGGGATTTTACGTGTGTGCAAGATGTTATGCGTGCGTTCATACACGGAACCTCGATTTATAGTCTCATTCGAAGGACTGTATAGGGAATGGAGTCAGAACCAATGTTAACTCCGAAGGAAAATCCCCCTGTACCGAAATTCGAACCCGTAACCTCAGGATCACGAGTCCGGCGCTCTACCAACTGAGCTATTCCGGCCCCCCTAGTAGTAGGTCGTGACTACTTGATGCCGCTCTGCCGTCAGGAACTTGTTTGTCGTTACTGGGATTCGAACCTTCGCCTCCTAGATGCCTGGGCGTCTTAAGGTCTCACCCTTTGACAAATGTCTCACCCACATAACTACTGTACATCTGTACGACGGAAGTCAGTAAATGTAAGCCTGTGACTTTCACTTTTGTTCATCCTCGACCAGATCATCTGCCTTCGCCATTGCCTATCGTATTCTGGTCTTGTTTCTGTGGCCGGGATACTGGGTTGAAAACCAGGTTCCCTCGAGCTGCTGGCTGGACTGACGTAATTCTCTGTTTTTCAGATTCGAGTTTCTTCTATTCTGCATTCCTACGGTCCAAGCGATATGGTCTAAATCACTTGTTTTGGAGGACCCTGAGTGGGCACAATCTCCAGTCCCATGCCATTTTTACCTGACGTCGAGGTTCTTCATCCCCCCCCCCCCCCCCCCCCCCCCCCCCCCACACACACACACTATTTGGATTCCTTCCCAAATCATAGTGACGAGTTCTGCTACAGTCAAGCACTCCTGATATGTCTCGATTCTGGTCTGAATAACACGAGTGTTTATTTTCTGTGAGGTCTTTAGTGAGCATGGCCGCCATTGCAGACATCCCTCAAGTTCTGAAGTGATATGAGCCTGAACTGATTGATATCACTGCAGTTTTGCTCTTTGGGAATGTCCACGTCATCAACTCTAGTCTCAACTGATTGATATCACTGCAGTTTTGCTCTTTGGGAATGTACACTTCATCAACTCTAGTCTCAACCGATTGATATCACTGCAGTTTTGCTCTATGGGAATGTACACTTCATCAACTCTAGTCTCAACTGATTAATATCACTGCAGTTTTGCTCTTTGGGAATGTACATTCATCAACTCTAGTCTCAACTGATTAATATCACTGCAGTTTTGCTCTTTGGGAATGTACATTCATCAACTCTAGTCTCAACTGATTGATATCACTGCAGTTTTGCTCTATGGAAATGTACACGTCATCAGCTCTTATCCATTGGTTTTCAGTTTTCTCCATGCTGTTTTTGTCAGTTTGTGGAGCCACTCAAGGACAGTGGGTGATTTCTTCTACAGCAGATTGGGTGTTCTGTCGAGTCTTGGCGAAGATTGGTTTCTAGCCTTCAGAACAACATTCCTGACCTCCAGTGTTGCTTGTCATTGACCTTTTCTTCTCTGGCATATGGAGGCAAGAAAGGCAACGCCAAGAGACTGAGCTATCGTTGGTAGAGACTGAAGTTTTCGTAGAGCTGTACTATAAACAGGGCGTTGATATAGACCTAGTAGTAGTCCTGTAGGTAGACGAAAAGAGCACGAAAACGACGGGAAAGAAAGATGCAGTCTAAGATGATAGAATAAGACAAATGATTTTTTACTTCTGATCTTGTGTCAATAATACAAACTATCCTGGAGCATGCCTACAAGATTTTACACACACACACACACACACACACACACACACACACACACACACACACACACACAGAGCGCGCGCGCACGCACCAATTTGTTCTTGAACGTCCACGGGACACAACTCGTGACATATTCTTAAACAACAGAAATTGGGTTCCTTCCCTTTGATAATGCACTCTTCCTCTCCCCTTCCCGCCTGGCCAAAGACAGTACGCCCCACTTTGGCCTGACTCATCATCGAGTATGTGAAAAGAGTCATGGGTTACTACTAATCGCTTTGAAGTTTCAGCATTAACAAATCGTTTGGCCCGACACAAATATTCATAATTATAAATAAAATGCAAAATTGACAATAACAACATAAGACAGCGTAGTTTCCGACATAACCTTTTTCCCATTAAAATCAGTGTAATCTTCAGATCATTATGAATTGTAAAGATCAAATAAAAGGAAATCTGCTCTAATCATAGACTGTCACCCCCCACCCCTCAAGCGCCTTAAGAATAGGTCATAGGATTGGTGAACAGTTTATCACCTATAACCGTGTTGTTACTAATAATAGCACAGTCATCATGTGACCATGTTGCTATTAACAGTACATTCGTCATGGAAGTGACCCTTTCTTGTCACTGTTCTAGACGGGGAAAAACGAATGACTCACTATCCACGACACGGCAACCACAACACACACACACTTTCGTCATTACTGCCATGTCCACACTGGCCTAAAATTATATAAATGGAAGAGGCAGCACATGGTGTGGAAACACAGTTGGCAGTCCTGGTGTGCCGAGAAAGACTGCCGACATCTTGACCAAGTGTTGCTGAGTTTGTGTTCGTTTTGTCATGTTTATTCTTTGAAAACCGACATAAAAGGGAGCCATTCAGAAGAAGGAACGAAAGAAAGAAAGCACACACTCACAGTAAAACGAAAATAAGATTTTGTGTTTACATACCTAATTAACACCAACTAAAATAGAAAGAAAGAGTGAAAAGAAAAGAGAAAAACAGTAAGGAAAAAAAAAGGAAAACTAACACTATAACAATAAATATAAGCGGAAGAAAGCAAGCTGCGGTGTAACATTGGAGAACGCGCGCCATGTCAAGACACGAAGCAGACGAACACATCGACTATCTCTTCAAACTGGTGATTGTTGGAGATTCAGGGGTTGGGAAGACCAGTCTCTTGCTGAAGTACGTGGACAATGTCTTCACCGACACCTTCATCAGCACCATCGGCGTGGACTTCAAGATCAAGACCTTCGAAATTGACGGTGAGAACATAGCCAACGCTTGGCCAAAACAAATGACGTTCGATTGTTGCAGCTAGGAACTGACGTCGACAAAACCATCTTTCCCCCCCAAAGCAACAAAAGTTCTGATCTAATCATACACAAGGAAAGCTTTATACATAGGCATATAAACATTTTCGGTTTCTTTTCCCTGTTTTCACCTCAAGCCCTGTCAACATATCTTTTTTTATTCTTCAACCTTCATTCCGGTGTACAGCTATCTTTATTCTATGATTGATTAGTTAAATACAACCCCCCTCCCCCCTCCGCCCCCCGCCTCTGTTTCATGACTATAAAATGTTTAGTCATCCATGCTGTTTGACTAAACTGCCGGCAGTCTGCTGAGAATCTGTATATGAGTGAGTGTGAGTGAATGAGTCCGTCCGTTAGTCTGTCAGTCAGCCAGTCAGAGAGAGAGAGAGAGAGAGAGAGAGAGAGAGAGAGTGTGTGTGTGTACAAAAAGCGTCGTGATTTGAACTGTTCCGTAGTCATCGATTTTGCAAAATCGAACTGTCTCAGCCACCAAGGTGCTGCCAGTGCTTTCAGCACGGAACATACGACTGTCCTCTATTTGTTACCCTTTCTGTGCGTGTCTGTTGCGTATGTATGTATGTGTGTATGTATGTATGTATGTATGTATGTATGTATGTATGTATGTGTGTGTGTGTGTACATATATGTATGTATGTATGTATGTATGTATGTATGTGTGTGTGTGTGTACATGTATGTAGGTATGTATGTATGTGTGTGTACATGTATGCATGTATGTGTGTATGTATGTATGTATGTTTGTATGTATGTATGTATGTATGTATGTATGTATGTATGTAGTCTATGTACGTATGTGTGTGTATGAATGTGAGACAGTGAGGCCTGTTAATGTGTCTCCTTTCATACTTGCCTCCATGTTCTTCTCCTTTTTACCTTTTCTTTTTTTTTTTCTTGTCCTCTTTTTCTTTTTTCTTGTTTGCCTCATATAGACATTTTAAAACATAATGTGCTGTTTTCATGTTTTGATTGTTCTTGTTGTTGTACCTTAAACTGCTTTTGTTCATTTGCTTTAATTGTTTTTGTTGTTGGACTTCAAATAGTTTTGTTTTCATTTGCATATTTTCACTGACGTTGTCAGTACTTGCTTCTTGGCGTTGGTTGTCATTGTTTGTTTGTTTGGTGTGATGCTGGTTGTTTGTATCATCGTGTTTCGATGCATACGTTGTATCATTTAGAACTAGCTTCGTAGAATAGTAACGGCAAGTATGAAATATGGTTATTTAAGCCAATACTTTAACCGTTATAAAATAAGGATATGCATACGTTGTTTCATGTAGTACTAGCTTCGTAGAATAGTAACGGCAAGTATGAAAAATGGCTCAGCCAATATTTTTTACGGTTATTAAATACAGACTGATGGTCATTGTCATTGTTTGTCCATAGGTAAAAGGGTCAAACTGCAGATCTGGGACACGGCGGGTCAAGACCGTTTCCGGAACATCGTGTCCACTTTCTACCGCGGCGCTCACGCCATCATCCTCGTCTATGACGTCACAGACATGACGTCACTGCACAACATCCCTCTGTGGCGAGCTGAGATCGAGCGTTACGCCAGAGAGAAGGTCGGTGTGAAAGAATTTTTGGCATTACGCGAGTGAACAAAATAATCACGTGTGTGTGTGTGTGTGTTTTCAAAGTAGTCTAGCAAAGTGAGATGATGTGTGTGTGTGGTGTGTGTGTGTGTGTGAGAGAGAGAGAGAGAGAGAGAGAGAGAGAGAGAGAGAGAGAGAGATTTTTCAAAGTAGCCTAGCAAAGTGAGATGATGTTACTCCTAGCAGTCTGTACTGGTTACCTGTTCATCTGTACGATCCGTTACATACTCTCTGTTCTTCATATGATACACACACGTCTTTCGCGTGCTGCTACAAAACATTTCCAAAAGTCTTCAGGTCTGCATTGTTTCTGTTTCTCTGGCACCTGCTTTGAGACAAAAGCTTCCAGCTGCTTTCTCTCATTCACCGTGTCATAGTAGGCTCACTTTAAAATCCAGGTTACAAACTCGTTTATGAATATTCCAATTGACCTTTTTTTTTCCTTCCTGTCATTGAAAACTGTCAATTTGAAACTTTACGTCATACGATTTATACTTCTGCCTTCGACCGAAGGAATTATTCTTTCCCCGAAGCAAACCAGTGTAGACCAAAGTCGACGTCCCGTCATTACTATTCCTGACGTGTGAGATGAACATACTTCTTAGCGCAAAGATGCTGGTAAGCATCACTTGCTAGCAGCTAGGCTATTCAAGATTACAAACAACATCACGGCAGCAGCAAAACAAACTCCCGCGTGTGTTTTTCTGTTCCTCTGGCTAAACTTGCCCACAGATTTTCTTGCTTCTTTGGTCGTAAAATAATTAATCTCCGTATCAGTTGATCTTAATTATGTGTACCGTCATTCATTGCCAAATTTTCAACATATTCCTTCTCTGTCAAATTTTGAATCACTGTCTGAATCGATGCTTATGGAAGAAATTGAAAAAAAAAAATTGTCGGTAAAACTTGTAAATTAGATCATTACTTCTTCCTTACTACCTGGATGTTAAAATGATCATGGAGCTACGCACAGCAGTGTACACATCCGGTTAGGTCCGCGATCTTGGTTTTTTTTTTGTTTTGGTCAAAACATGGATGACGAAAGTGTTCCTGTAAACCTTGTCGTCTGGCAACACTTGAATTTAGACTCACATCATACACATCACATCATATACTGAACCGTTACTCCAAACATAATGACAAATGTGACTGTAGGTGATTGATTGTCCACACAACAAACCAACAGAGCTTTGTGCTCAAACAGGACGCGCAAAATCTTGCCCTCAAAGTAGGAAGCGATGCCAAAATACTTCATTAGAATAGCTCTACTGGGACAATTTAGTACGCGGTCATTGTTGAGACAAAATGTGTTAAGATGCAGTTAAGCACTCAAATAGACAGGCTGTGACTGTACAAGTTTCGGTTGAACTGAACAGTCGGACACTGTATGCAGCAGACGACAAAATCGAAAACACGCAAACGGAAGTGCAGATGAAAAACCAAGATGGCGGACCTAACCGGATGTGTACACTGCTGTGCGTAGCTCCAACCAAAATGATCTGGCGCCATGTTTTACAGCAATCGCGAATGATTCCGTTACTTCCGTTGTTTTTCGCCGAGTTCAAATCTGCAGTCGTTAAATCCCATCTTCAAAAATACATTTCTTTCTGTCATACTCTTTCTTTCCCTTTTTTTTCTCCCTTTTTCATCTTACAATGTCTTTGTTGTAGACGGGGGATTGTCAGTCTGAACTTGTTTCCCCCCACTCCTTACAGTAGGTTTGGTCAGTCAGGCTACTCTGCACAATTCCTAAATGCTGTCAGCACTTATGTGAGTGACAACTCTGTAAGTCAGATGAATCGTCCCAGCTACCATGCATCATTCATCGTGCATTTCCTAGGTCAGAGCTTGGATGGCATACAGTAAGCTCCAGGTAAACAATGACAAGGTAGAAATTATTAACAGTGTAAACAAATGTCCTCCTTTTGAAGTTGTACCCACGTCTGTCCAGTGAGACAACCGTCTTATTCGCCTATATATAAGTTTGTGAACCTCAATAATAAAGTGGACGATACTCTATTCTTACGGCAGGGTATCTTCTCTGACTGTCGTTTTTGTTATATGACATTCCTCTGAATTTCCACTCGTTGGCGTCTTCTTTCGGATGTTGCGACCGAAACCTTTTCCTGTCAAAAACTGGTTTGCTGCCACTCTCTCTTTTTCTGTTCGTCCCAACATCCTACTCATCAGAGACTGAAAAGTACAAAATAGTGCTACCAGACTCATTTTCAAATGCTCTAAATCTAACCATTTTGCACCCGTGTTTTTCAACTCTCTCTCTCTCTCTCTCTCTCTCTCTCTCTCTCTCTCTCTCTCTCTCTCTCTCTCTCTCTCTAACATAGCTGTGTCATAATACTGGTAAGTAACAATTTCCTTGTTGCCTGAATAAGAGTATTATGTTTCACCACTATTTTTAGAGGTGCTGGACGTGTTATTTCTTGTTCACTTGTTGATGTCGCTCTGCCTTACTGAAAATTCCCTTTCAAAGCCGTTAGACCGGTATGATGATGTATTGGCTGTGTGATAATGGTCAAAATCAAACAGCTCACTCTTCAGTGTTCTTCCTCTGTCATTGTTCACGTTTTCTGCTATCATTGCCGTGTAAAACTGTGTCAGCTTGAGGCAGAGAAATGGGGCACTGAAAGCCGCATTACTTTGCTGTTTCATTATGGGAACACATATAGTTACCTTTTTCGTTTTATGGTTTTTTTCTCTTGTGGCCTCGCTCCTGTCCTTACTATTGGAATACAGCTGTTGCTTCTGATAATTGTCAGAAATATTCTTTCCTCCGAAAATGAGTATACTTCACAACACTTTTCAAGACTGTTTCCTTCTTGATAGAATACAACGGTTGTTGAGCAGCACTTTTTAGAACTATTTTCGACGTTCTAAGGACATAGTTAATTGTTTCGCATAAGTCAACAGATACTTATTTCCGGGTTCTCGGAACGTAATTATTGAATAATTATCCCCCGTACTACCGTCCTATTATTGTGGGAACACAGCTACAGTCTTCTTCCTCTCTTTTAAAGGATTTTTTTTTCTCCTTAGTTTGACCATGAACCATCATCCCCTTGTTTCAGACCCAGCAGGTGCTTGTGGGTAACAAGTCTGACCTGCAGGACAAAAGGCAAGTGACGTCAGAGGAAGCACGTGCTGTGGCTGAGCGTTGCCACATGAGTCACCTGGAAACCAGCGCCAAGACCGCCCACAACCTGCACGCCCTCTTTTCTGACGTCACTCGAGCTCTGATGGCCAGTGTGGACAGAGACCGTTGGGACACCCCTTCACCCACAACCCCTCCCTCGTTTACCTCACGGTCATAAAATCTCTGCTGGAGGCATCTGCAACTGCTGAAAGTAATGTGACTGAACTGTGATTCATTGCTTTGAATTTGATAATGGTGGTAGTGTATGTGTGTGTGTGTGTGTGTGTGTGTGTGTGTGTGTGTGTGTGTGTGTGTGTGTGTGTTTTAGAGAGAGAGAGAGAGAGAGAGAGAGAGAGAGAGAGAGAGAGAGAGAGAGAGAGAGAGAGAGAGAGAGAATTTTATTCACGAGGATAATAGCTAAGCACTGCTGTGTTGTTCTTCATATTCTGTCCTAGCCGTGAAGGGAGACAACAACACTGTACAACTGTTTGAATTGAATTGAAAAAAAGAGGTGCCATGCAATGATTATGCAATATCGATGAAAAGGAGATGGTGAAGAGGGGAAGTCCGGGTGGGAGGAGGGGGGTACACACACAAAAATACCATAATGGACAACTGTTAGCATGCATTAAACAGGCAATAAAATGAATATGACAACTGCTGCACATACTTTGGAGAGAAATAGTTTCTTTTTTTTTTTTTCAGTGGAATTCAAAATTCATACATAATAGAACATGTGACGCGAAGAAAAAAAACAAACGTACGTACGTATACTCATACATAGATGAGTGTGTGTGTGTGTGTGTGTGTGTGTGTGTGTGTGTGTGTGTGTGTGTGTGAGAGAGAGAGAGAGAGAGAGAGAGAGAGAGAGAGAGAGAGAGTTTTGTCGTAAAATTTGCATTATGAATACAACTGGCTTTTACTGCACACATAAATGCTGATATCTGATGCATTTCCCTCCCCTCCCCCCTCCCTTTTCCCCGATTATCCCCCTTCCCCTGTCCCTCCCCCCCTCCCTCTCTCTCTCTCTCTCTCCTCTCTCTCTCTCTCTCTCTCTGTCTCTGAAATGTTTTCAATGTAGATCAATCAAACTACCTATCAATCAAAGTACTTGTTTCTGCTTTAAAGCATAAAAGAAATACAAATCAGATGGATTATCCGTACTTTTTACTTGTCCTGATTTTTTTTTTTTTTTTAACGATTATCACAGTCATGCTTTCAGCTAAGTCTGTTGCGTCCGGATGTATGAAGGTCTATTTCGGAATTCATGTGCACACAAAAAGATCAGCAAGAACTGATTTTTCCATTTTTTTAAACGAATTGTTTAAAGTCCTGGTTTCTTCCAGGAGAAGCAAGAAGGACCATGAAATGTTTTGTATTCCATGGTGCCAAGGGAAAAATAAAACAAACAATGTCACAGATGAATAGATATTAAGAGAGAGAGAGAGAGAGAGATAAGATTAAGATTAAATTATAGTCCCGTCAACAGCAGAGGTTATCTCAGGACTGTCACCACGTTCCAAACTACCACGTATATATATATATATATATATATATATATATATATATATATATATATATATATATATATATATATATAGAGAGAGAGAGAGAGAGAGAGAGAGAGAGAGAGAGAGAGAGAGAGAATATACGGGCTGTCATCGAAAAAAATTTCTTTACTATTTAAAAAAAAAAAGGTATCTTCTGGTCTTCTCTCATCTTCCAGTCCAGTTCAAGCCTCCCCCATGCTCAGTGTCTTTCTGTTGACCATTGTTGCTTACAGGGGTGTATGCTGTGTGTCTATGTCATCCAGTCCAATGGCCAATTGGGCCCACAGTTCCAAAGGTTGGTGATGGGATTTAACATGTGCGCAGGATGTTATGCGTGCGTTCGTTCAAGAAACATCAGTTTCAAGTCTCACTGGAATGACTTTGAGGGACTGGAGTCAGAACCAATGTTTGCTCCGAAGGAGAAAATAGCCTTTAACCGGTCGGCCCCACGGAGACTTGAACGCGCAATCCCAGCATCACCACGATCACGAGTCCGAGGCTCTACCAGCTGAGCTCTTCCCAGCCCATAGTCATCTTTTAGAGCCAAACTCTTTCACTTTCAGATCTGCCCTTCCCACAGTTCATATATTTCAAACCCACATCATTTTTTTATGGCCAGGATGTCTTTCCTATTCATTCACTGACCAGTCCAAAGATTGGGCCACATGATTTGTACAAGAGAGCTGATTTAAAAACACACAAAACAAACACAAAAAACAGCGAGCTATGACGTCCTATACGTTCACCTGCACTAGGCCACAGGGACCGAGCCGCACTTGCCGACAGTACTGTCAATCCATTGATGCTGCTATGATGAGCAATGAAATCTTCACTGGACAACTGCCAACAGTACAGTCAATCCATTGATGCTGCTATGATGAGCAATGAAATCTTCACTGGACAACTGCCAACAGTACAGTCAATCCATTGATGCTGCTATGATGAGCAATGAAATCTTCACTGGACAACTGCCAACAGTACAGTCAATCCATTGATGCTGCTATGATGAGCAATGAAATCTTCACTGGACACCTGCCAACAGTACGGTCAGTTCATTGATGCAGCTCTGATGAGCTACGAAGTCTTTACTGAGCACTTGCTGACACTACAGTCAGTTCATTGATTGATGCTGCTGTGATGAGCAATGAAATCTTCGCTGAACACCTGCTGACAGTATAATCATTTCAATTTTGCTCTTTGCGTGAACAATGAAATCTTCACTGAACACCTGCCGACGATATAATCAATTCAATTTGCTCTTTGTGTGAGCAGTGAAATCTTATCGAGCACTTGCCGATAGGACAGTTATGTCATTGCTGTTCTTTTGGTGAGTGATAAAATCTTCATCCAGCATACATGGGTTTCATTCTTTTCTTAGTTTTCCAGTGTATGGGAAACGACTAAACATTTCGTTTTTATTCTCTCATTTTTTTTTTTCTTTCTTGTCTTTCTTTCTTTGTTTGCTTTCTTTGTTTCTTTCTTTTTTCTGTTGGTCTGTATTCTGGCTGTCCCCCACATGTCTTTATTTCCCCTTTTGCATCAAGAGACTGAATAAAAAATATGTTGGTATCTAACACTCTGGACATACGTGTATGTCGGAGAGAGAGAGAGAGAGAGAGAGAGAGAGAGAGAGAGAGAGAGAGGAGAGTGTGTGTGTGTGTGTGTGTATGTGTGCGTGCGAGCGCTGGCGCACGCGCTTATAGTCTATCTGAAGTAGACAGACATCCATATATCATCTAGTAAACTGACACTCGAACATTTTTTGTTAAACAGACACCCAGACAACGTTCATTTTAACAGAGACACCCAGACAATGTTCACTGAACATACACCCAGACAATGTTCATTAAATAGACGCCCAGACAATGCTCATTAAACAGACACCCAGACAACGTTCACTGAAACATACACCCAGACAATAGTCATTAAATAGACGCCCAGACAATGGCCATTAAAACTGACGCCCAGACAATGCTCATTAAACAGACACCCAGGCAATATTCAATAAACAGACACTAGACAATGTTCAGTAAACAGACACCAAGACAACGCTCATTAAACAATATCCAGACAATATTCAATAAATAAACATCCAGACAATATTCAGCAGATAGACGCACGACAACTGTTCATTTAATAATATTCTGTCAACAAACAAGGGTAATGAATGGATGCTAGACAATGTTCGGTAAATAGACACCGGTCAACGTTCAGTAAACAAATGCCGTTCAATGTTTAGTAAACAGACACCAGTCAAAGTTTAGTAAACAGACACCGGTCAATGATTAGTAAACAGACACCAGTCAAAGTTTAGTAAAGAGACACTGGTCAATGTTTAGTAAAGAGACACCAGTCAATGTTTAGTAAACAGACACCAGTCAATGTTTAGTAAAGAGACACCGGTCAATGTTTAGTAAAGAGACACCCAGTCAATGTGTTAGTAAACAGACACCAGTCAATGTTTAGTAAACAGACACCAGTCAATGTTTAGTAAATAGGCACAGTCAATATTTAGTATGCAGAAATCAGTCGATGTGTAGTGAACAGATATCCAGACAATGTTCAATAAACAAACATCAGACAATGCTCACTGAACGGACACCTGAACAATGTTCATCAACCTGACACCAGACGATATTTATCAAACACTAACCAAGACAATATTCAGCAAAAAGACACCAGAAAGTGCTCAGGAAAGACAACCAAGTGTTCAGTAAAGAGACACCCAGACAATGTTTAATAATCAGACAATCTGCACACAGTAAACAGACACCGGACAATGTTCATTGAGTGTGCAGACACCAGGCATTGTTCATTGAGTGAAAAGACACCAGACATTGTTCAGTAAACACACACCAGACAATAGGTGTGGCGTTTGATAGACAGACACCAGACAATGTTCACACGTATGTCACTGCGTAAACACACACACAGACAATGTTGAGTGGACAACGCCAGACAATGTTCATTGAGCAAACACACACCAGACAATGTTCGTTGAGAGTAAACAGACACAAGACAATGTTCACAGAGTAAACAAACACCAGACAATGTTGAATAAAAACACACACCAGACAATGTTCCCAGAGTAAACAGACACCAGACAATGTTCACTGTGTAAACTACACCAGACATTGCTTACTGGGTAAACAGACACCAGAAAAGTGTTCACTCAGTAAACTACACCAGAAATTATTCACTCAGTAAACAGACACCAGACATTGTTTACTTGAGTACACAAATGCCAAGACATTGTTACTGAGTAAACAGACACCATACAATGTTCATCGAGTAAACAGACACCAGACAATGTTTAGACTGAGTGAACAGACACCAGACAATGTTTACACTGACAGACACCAGAAAATATTTATACTGAGTAAATAGACACCGGACAATGTTTACACCGACAGACACCAGAAAATGTTTATATTAAGTAAACAGACACCCGACAATGTTTACACTGAGTAAACAGACACCAGACAATGTTTACACTGTGTAAACAGACAACAGACAATGTTCAGTAAACACACCAGAAATGTTCACTGAGTAAATGGACACCAGACAATGTTTAGACTGAGTAGACAAACACCATACAATGTTTACACTGACAGACACCAGACAATGTTTATACCGAGTAAAAAGACACCAAACAATATGTACACTGAGTAAATAGACACCAGACAATGTTTAGACTGAATGAATAGACACCAGACAATGTTAACACTGACAGACACAAGACAATGTTTACACTGAGTAAGCAGACACCATACAATGCTCAGTAAACATACACCAGACAATATTTACTGAGTAAATAGACACCAGACAATGTTTAGACTGAGTGAATAGACACCAGACAATGTTAACACTGACAGACACAAGACAATGTTTACACTGAGTAAGCAGACACCATACAATGTTAACACTGACAGACACAAGACAATGTTTACACTGAATAAGCAAACACAAGACAATGTTTACACTGAATAATCAGACACCAGACTGTGACGTGAGCTGGGAGTGGTAGGTGGGTACTCGAGGGGAAGGATTGGGAAAAATTTCTCCATGAGAATTATATTAACATTTCACCTCCACCACCCTCTCTCTTACTAGTCTGGTGGATGGAGCAATTTTCCGGTACTAGTCATCGATAGAAATTTGTATTTATTCTGGGTACTGTTAACTCAATAGTGGCTCTGAGATAACTTTCCTTAGGCCTGTACTCTTAAAAGTACTTGTAGCTCTGAGAGACAGAATTAAAGAGAGAAGTTCAAACATTCAAAACTGATTGAACAACAGAGAAGTGACACAAGTTAAGTGTAATTTTACACGTGAACTTTACTTGCTTACACATGGATAAGTATATACATGTCTGAACTATAGGCTGAGTTTTAGTTCTCATTGAACCACAAAAATTAAGTGCCGTTCCTCACTCCTATTTTACTTACATTCAGTGCAGTAGCTTAAGTTGGACATGTCAATGTTACTCTGAATGTATATTCTTATAAACCCCACTTTGCTTGCATACACCCAGTGCAGTAGCCAAAGTGGTAATCATAGACATGTTCTCACTGTTTCATCATAAAGTGAGGGTAAGTTCTGAATGAACTGATCTTAATTGGGTTGAAGTCCACTTGGATTATGTTCACTCAGCTTAAGTCCGAGAGGATAGTTGATCTCTCCCGGTGGCTGGTGACTGATCCCTCTGTGTAGACATTTTGCTGTATGGCTGGGCTGTGGTGTGTCTTCACAACCTGTCTTGCCCAGTGGTTGTAGCATAACCCCAGTTTAAGGTGTAGCCATGACGTCTGGTGTAACCCCGTTTCTGGCATAGCCATGGTGTATGGTTTAGCCACAGTTTGTAGCATAACCACGGTCCCAGGTCTGCGATAAAGACAACTTCGTCTGTAGTTAAGCAGCTGAGTGGCTGGCATGTCGAGTTCACTAGTTTACCCTCTTATCTTTCTGAAGTGGTGTGAGAACTCAACCAGCAAATGTTTGCTCTATTGTAGAGTTTCTACTATAACTATCAATCTCCACTTTTGTTTTAAAGACTGAGTTTAGCTTACAAAAGGGTAGGAGACTGTAATACAATACTGACAGTTTCAGTCAAATAACCCTTCAATGTTTCTTATGAATTAAATCACATTAACTTGGAATATACTTAGCCCAAGTACACATGTGGTGCAGACTTAAAGTCATACATTACAAAACATTCCAACAATCACTGGTATTAATCAATCAGCTAAGCAGTTTTCACCTAGTACAGGCATGCTGTTTTTCTGATCTAACTTTATCATTCAATTATCATCTTAACAGATAGAATTGCATGCTGGCGAAAGTCAGGTTGAACACAAAGAATAGTAGTCAGATTGTTCACAAAGAATCATAACCACATGGTGAGAGCTTATACCACATAGTGGCAAGCAAACTACAACACAGAATAATCATTCATCATTTTGTTAAATGTCACTAAGTATTGTCACAAAGTTATACTGCTAAACCACATGCATACATAAAAATCAATGCACAGATTCGAAATGTAAAACATAGTTTCAACTTACATTTTGTGGGATAATAGCGAAACTTAGACTTGGAGATAGAGTAGAGCAAGATAAGCGTTCACCATCTCTGGTTCACCCCTATGTGTTTCGTGCTTCAACTACAGCTGGTTTGACGAACAGTGAGTTGCGACCCTATGTGTCTGCTATTTAAAAAACGCTAAACTGAGTATTTCCAGATTGTTCCTGTGAGACAGGCTGTCACTCAGGGCAAGGAGAGGGAGGAGACTTGTCTGCCATTTGGCCAGTTGCAAACTTGGGGATCTTGATCTGAGATCAACGACCGATAATTTATGCATAAGTCTTTAAAACGAATGCTAATGAGCAAAGCACGAGTAAACAGGGGGATCTGCGTATGTGCGAGTGAATGTGTTTCGGTGATTAACTCCGATGTTTTTGTGAAATCTATTAGCTTCTAGCCAGTAAAGTACCTAAAGTTGTAGGTAGAATGGAGCAGTCATCATATTTGCTAATAAATTTATGGGGTTGGGCTTTAGTATTTATTTGTTAGTGTAGTTTATGAGGTTTTCTGTGTGCATATTGTGAGCTTCCATCTGAGCTTTGTTATGAAGAGAAGAAAACGCTACTTCCACTTTGTGATTTATCACTGATTGCCAAACCAGGTATGTTCTCTTTAAATTCTCAATCCTGCTGCTTGTGACTTTCGTATTGTTACACAAGGCACTTGTCACCAAAGCCCATTAGACCTGAAACTGATGTAAATTTGAACTTGATCAACTTCCACAACAAGAAGATCATGCGTACAAGTGGGACAACTTTCGCTTTGTTCATCGAAGCAGCAGCCCTTCTCAATCATAGGAGCATCACCCGCTCCACTTATCGTCAGAGACTGGTGCTCCTCTGCCTTGCATTTGTCCTCCTTAGTAACTCTTATGCCCCAGAACCAAACCCTGGTCCCAGCAATTGTCAAAACAACATTGTCCAGCAACCTTCCCCAGACAGACGAAATGATCCTGCCCCATGTGGCACTTGTAACATTGATGTCTTGTATGGTGAAGAAGGAATAGCCCGTGACACATGTGATAAATAGTTTCATTCCAGATGCCAATGTATTACTTCTTTTGAGTATAAACAGTTGTCTGACCCTGACCTAAACCTATCTTGGACTTGTTCCACATGCTCTAGAAAACTAAACCAGGAAAACCAGCAACACAGTCAACAGCCCTCAGCTCACTCTGATGACTCTAGGTGCCCTTGTGGTGATTGCAGCATTAGCGTGAAATGGGGGACAGAAAGGTGTAGCTTGTGAAACATGCAGACAGTGGTACCATGCCAACTGTCAGAGCATCTACACCCAAACCTTTGATATATTAAACGATAGCCAGCTAGATGTGCCATGGTTCTGTGCTTTATGTGGCAACCCTAACATCCATACTATGTATTGGCCACTACAAGGAAGATCATGCCACAGATGATGGACCACTTTTCACATTCTCAGACAGATGGCTCCAAAACTCGTGTCCCACTCCAACAGAGAGAGAATGGCAACCCAACACATATCCACCCCCACAAGAGCTGGTCAGCAAAATAAATGGAAACATAGGCCACTCAGGAAACTAAACATGAACATAAGATCTGCACCAGACAAAAAAGTAGAGTTAGAGGATGTCATCCAGCACTTGAAATCAGATATTATCATTATGACAGAAACTATTGTCGAGAAGGATGTCAAGAGTGTGGAGTTTCTAGACGAGAGACTATACAAAGCTTACAGTAAGGACTGTGACAGGTCGGGAGGGGGAGTACTGGTAGCTGTCTGAACAA
>JADBJO010005751.1:148482-152762 GCA_016801955.1 Conus betulinus | reverse complement strand
ACCGACACTCCTAGTTGATAGGCAGCAGGGGGGGCCGACCACGTTTGAGTAACACTTTTTTTTCTTTTTTTCTTCTTTTTTGTTTTTGTTTTTGCATGGGCACTATGTTGTCGATTGCGTTTACTGAGAAAACACCCTGATTCTTGACCGAGTTGGAAAGGGGGATGGACGCGTTGCTAAGTGACAGTGACAGAAGAGGGCTTTTGTTTGTTTGCTATGAACATGCCTTCGGTTTTATCAACGCTTAAACTGCAACCGATTCTGAGTCATACAGTATTTTTAGTGTATCGAGGAAGCTGTCACATGGTGTTTTTCCCCTTTTTTGTTGGTGTTTTTTTTGTTTCAGATATGACCGATTTTTCAGGAAAATCACTTTTTTTCTGAACTTGGGTGTCGTCTGTTTATGAATGATTGACACTGTGATAATTTGATGATTTTCGCACGGGAAGTGTGTACAGTTTGAAAAGACAAGACACGGAACAGCTTTCTGTTGGACGCCTTTGGGGGGGGGGGGGGGGGGGGGGGGGGGGGGGGTGATAGGTTTCGAGTGATAAACATAGCTTGTTTTAGTAGTACTGTTGATTCCGGATGTATTTAGAAGCCGGAATAGGAGCTAACTAGCCTCATTCTTGCTCCTTTATTAAGTGCATTCAATGAACAGACAAACTCTATGTGCCACCTAATCTATTCGGTTTCTTTATCATCCCCTTTTCATGATTAACTTTCTTGAAAAACAGAGAGGGGATGGGACAGAGAGGGAGAAGAAGAAGAAGAAGAAGAAGAAGAGAATAAGAAGGACAGACAGACGAGACAGACAGACAACAGACAGAGGAGAGAGAGAGAGAGAGAGAGAGAGAGAGAGAGAGAGAGAGAGAGATGAAAGCTTTTACTGCCTGAGAGAGAGAGAGAGAGAGAGAGAGAGAGAGGGGGAGAACTATTGTACAGATTGCCTATTCAATATGATCGTGATTAATAAACAATGGTCTTGATCAACTGATATCAAACAGTTTGAACTCCCATTGGTTACTGATAGACTTGAAGTTTTGACTTCGCCTCATAAGTTACATGAACCTAAACAATTCACGAGCAAAACCCAACATGTCACTATTTATCAATTAATGATGCAAAGTACGCTCGATTTGTTCGTATGATTGCAATGGCAAGCTTTTTTCAACAGTAGAACAGTTCCGCTGCTGGGCCGGGTGGGGTGGGGGGGGGGGTGTTTGTTTTTTTTGTTTGTTTGTTTTGTTTGCTTGTTTTTGTCAGCGATGCTGACCGGTAATAGGCTTCCTTAGCGCTCTTGCATTAAGACAGTTCCAGTGCCAATACCAGGCGCTTATGTCCTTATGATGTAGGTCTTGGAAGGATCAGGAAGACGCAGGAACGGGCCGCTGGTCCTGGAGATCCCAGATGGTTCGGAACGCGGTTAACGCGCCTTCTCATGAGCGTCGCCCAACTCCACTTTCGTGGGTTTTCCTTTCTCAGGGGTTCGGTATGGGCAGTAGATCCTGCAGAACAGTTGGAGATAACTTTTTCCCCTATGGTACCGAGCCAAGCCTGTACAAGACTGAGATTGTTTCGTTGTTGTAGAACTTACTTCTACTTGGTCTTCTGAACGCTGGCTTCGTGAAATCTTTTCCTGGCATCCCCAAGTTTGATTTTTATGAAAGAAACTATTTTTTATTTGGTGTGGGATTTTCGGAAGAAAGATTTAAAGCAAAATGTGCGTGTTTTGAAAAATCTGTTCTTTTACAGCATGAACCGAACTGAACTACACTGTGGCCAATGAAACCCGCATGTATGTACCCACACCACGCGTGTTTGCTCTCACTCTCGGACTAGCTTCAGTCAGACGCCAGATTCAATCTCAAGTCTTAATATGTTTTTTCCCAGGGGTATGGTGTGGCGTGGTGTGTGTGTGTGTGTGTGTGTGTGTGTGTGTGTGTGTGTGCCTTGTTGTGTGTGTTGTGTGTGTGTGTGTGTGTGTGTGTGTGTGTGTGTGTGTGTGTGTGAAAGTCTTGTCCGAGTGGTGTGCCGCATTTTTCATACTCTTCTATCATCTGTCCTCATCTCTCTGTTGTTCAGTGTTAATTCCGAGTCCGTCCGCTTTCCCCAAATGGCACCTTCAGGAATTTACTGATCCCATCAGTTTGTCACAAATGGTTTCATCGGTCATTCTTGAGGATGTCTTCCTTCGGGGGTCAATACTTGACCCGTTATCTCTTGCAGGGTTCTATTCTGGAAAAGTGTTCATCTCCACCCAATATTTGGGAACAACTCAGCGAAAGGCGTGTGTTTCCGATACAAAAAATTGTTAGGCTACTTAGCTACTGTCAGTCCACACATGTATGGTTTCTACCACATCTCTCTTCTTGACAGTCCACGGCAGGCGATGCATATGTTCTAAGTTCTTAGCTCCTAAATCATTCCAATCTTCACCAGTGTCATCGAAATAATTCCTGGCATCATACTGGATTGCGCTAGCGTTTGGGCCTGACTGGAACAGACGTGGTTATTCGTACACTGTGCTCAATTAGTCCAGTAGATCCTGGAATGTTAGTAAAGCGATCCGAAAATTTCCTTCATAAATCCCAGATCTTGTTCTTCTGTTGATCAGAAATGTTGATCCCATCTTGACGTCTTCAACAGAATCAACTGAGCGGGACTTCCGAAAGGTCACAGCCTCTCAGGTGTGATAAGGATTTCTTCTCTGAGGATGAGTGTCTCCTCACAATCGTGACTGCAGAGTCAATTGTCTTCGGTTTGGTTGATTTCTTTTTTCCTACCTTTCAGTGTCCCTTCTTGAACAATTCAGCGTGGAACACCTCTAGTGTCCCTTTCACACGTCCTTTTTAGGCAGCCCTTCAAAAACCAATCTCCTCCACAACAAATGGCCATTTCCCCTGCATGAATACCTTGATCTGGTCCGTAGGCTGAGTGCTAGTACTTTGTCTCCTTTCTGAAACTTCCCAACATTTTTCTTACGCTCGAAGTAATGTTTGCTATTATTGCTAGCCCTTTCAAGTTCAGCTCTGGCCAGTTGAAGCCTTTCCCCCAGTTTCTCTCTCTCAACTCAAAGACAAACTAATAGCTGTTCTCCACAGCTTGTTGTCCCAAATCTTTCATCCACTGAGCTTCCAGGATATGCTCGAGTTCTCACACGGTTTTGCCAAACATAAACCGGAAGACAGAACATCCGTGGACTCTAATGGCATCTTAAAGTGTACAAATGGTTGAGCCTTAATGAACTTATGCCACAGCTTTTGCTCTTCATTCTGCCTCTTCAGCATGGATGTCAGTGCCCCATTGTAATTCTCCATCAGTCCCTTGCACTTTAGGTGATAAGAAATGCTGTGACATAATGCACGCTGAGCTTCGTCATCACTTTCTTCATTCAGTGAATTGGATCCCCAAATCACTGATAATTCCTGCAGAACTTTCCAGCCTCCTAAACATTAACGCCAGTGCTACAGCTACATTCTTTACATAAGTTTTCTTTAGAGGAACAGCTTCAGGATACCTCGAACCATAATCTACAATTGTCAGAATATACATGTGCTGAGCATTATTCACAGGATTTAGGCGGCCAATATGCTCAACTGCCACCGGCTTGAAAGACATGTCTGATAAGCATCTTTTGCATTGGAAGCTTAAGAACTGTTTTCCCTTTTGGCATCGCCTTTAGACATGTACAAGATTTGCAAAATGACACAGAAGCTGTATGTTGTCTTCTGCCTGTCCCATCTATGATTTTACATGTCGTGTATGAGTGCTTTTTTGTTTCCCTGACCGCCGCATGTGGTGGGCTTGGGCGATTTTCAAGTGCTCTAAAATATGCGTCTGACCTATATTGAAAGAAAATCAAGCACGTAACGCAGAGAGTTTCAATTGGTGTGTCCTATTGAGTTCCCAAGACCAGTATCGTCACCCTCACTTTGAATTCTTTCTGATTTATGAAGATTGCTCTTGGTCGGTGTTTTAAGCCCTAAATCCATTGTCAATCACACTGAGTATATAACTGCGTAATACAGTCGGTAGAGACGGCACTGTTTAGTGTCGTTAGATGCCATTGTTTTCCATGGCAGAGAGGTCCTCTTTGCATTTATTGTCTTCAACATGTTTTCTAAAGGTCAGCATTCTTTCAAAGAGTATACCTCAGTAGTGTAGGTTGTCAGTATCATGTAAGGAAATAGGTAAGGGGTAATTCTCCTTATGTCTAGTTGTTGAAAGAGTAGACCCATGTCTGGTCTTTTGTATGCTGGTAGTCGATCCCGTTTCTT
>JADBJO010005751.1:133482-143482 GCA_016801955.1 Conus betulinus | reverse complement strand
TTATATAGCTCTTCAACTCAGCTGCTGTGTGATAGGTAAGTCTTTAGTGTCTTTGACCACAAAGCAGAGAAACACTGCAAATCTCCTTCTATACTGCTTTCACCGAGATACATTAAAACAATAATCATAATGATAGTAATGAAGAAAATAATAACAACATTTTCATTTGTCGTGTTACGCATACACCCCATGCCTCTAACGGAATTGTCCAGACTGCAAAGTGAAACCAAGTACATCCAAGCAGTGTTATGCTGATATAATATACCGATTACATCCAGCCAAGAGTGTCAGCTGGCAGCGTCAGTGATAGAAGATAAACTCAAGCAATATAATAAATCTGGAATCGGCATGAAAAATGCAGAAAACTATATATCCTTTAGCCTCGAGCGGGCTTACACACACACACACACACACACACACACACACACACACACACACACACACACACTTGGTTCTGCTTTTATCAAATCTACATACCTTCACTTTTTTTCTCGAGAGGGACAGAAAAAGAGGACAAGCTGGAAGCAGAGAGAGAGAGAGAGAGAGAGAGAGAGAGAGAGAGAGAGAGAGAGAGAGAGATTCTGAAAGAAAGAATAGAGCAGAGCTGTGATGACCCGACACAGGAAAAGTCAGAAGATTGATGACATTTTGGCGAGACCTTGTCACATTTATGCAGGTCAAAGTGGACAGCATGACGGATCGTGTAAGGAACAGACTGGAGGCTCGCGTGGGTGGGCTAACGTGTGTCTGAGAACGAGGGGATGGAGAGGAGAGGGAGGGGGGCGAGGGAGGAGGAAGGCGCGTCATGATGTGTGTGCGTGCGTGCGTGCGTGCATGTGTGTGTGTGCGTGCGTGCGTGCATGTGTGTGTGTGTGTGTGTGTGTGTGTGTGTGTGTGTGTGGTGTGTGTGTGTGTGTGTGTGTGTGTGTGCGTGTGTGTGTGAAAATATTCCAGCGAAAATTCTCTTGAAAAATTGAAAGAGATAGCTGTTACATATACATGGTTATAGCATCAATATGTCTATCCACTGCTGAGGGACTTGTGATAGAATAGGTAGAGTGTTCGGCCGTGGAACTGACGGTCGTGAGTTTTGAACCACCCACATGGTCGGATTTTATGTCTGACTGGAAACCCTCCCTATCCTCTACGTAAAATGAGTATCTGCTTCAGTTCAGGAATGGTTTACTGCGGTCGAAGGTTCGTCTTCCATAATGCCGTGCGCTAGAAACAGCGAATCTGCCCCCTGCGGCCATTACGCAATGGGACTTGAATCTTTTAAAAAACCGTTTCAGTGTCATCGATGATGATCAATTTGTAACAATGTAATATAAGCAGAGACGAATGTCTCAGATGTAAGCTACAACTCACAAAGCACTGTTTCATTTACACACACACACGCACGCGCGCGCGCGCGCGCATACACTGTCAAATTAACTGGTAGCAATTCAAGAAATAAACGGCAATGGTATTGTTTTTCTCGGGCAGAAGAACCGACCACAACTCAATATCCTGGCATCAAATAAAAGTTGAACAAGAGCAATAATTATCGTTATTACTTGTATCATTATTGTTATTATTATTATCATCATCATTATTATTATTCCTGTTGCTGTTATCACTATTATTACTATTATGATTATAACCATCATCATCATCATCGTAATTTTTCATTATTGTCATCATGATCATCATCATCATCGTCATCATCATCATCATATCATTGTTATAATTGTCATTGCTGTTATTATTATCTTTACGGTTTGGGAAATACATAGCAGTCTTGCAGATCACAATTTATAGAAAAAAGACAAAGATTTTCTTGTTTTTGTTTTGTTTTGGCTTTTTTTTTTTTTTTTTTTCTAAAGTCTAATTCAAGCCAAATTCGAGATCCAGCTAAGAAAGCCGTTCGATTAGAACTTCAAAGCTGTCATACCGTTATCAAAAATTCCCATTTTATCTAAAGACACGAAGACCAAAAATAATCGCTTTGACAACCGGTCAGTGTCTCAATAAGGAAACAGATTTTTTGCATGAGAATAGAAAAAAAAAAAAAAAACAACGAAATGTGAATTATTAGTGGTGTGTAATAGAGAAAATGCAGGTGTAGTGTGATACACTTTACAGCCTTTCAAAAGCAAATGGTAATATTTAGCAAGTCACAACAAAGGCGGTAACTGACACCTCTTCCCCTTCCCCATGGACACTTTACAAGCACCTCAATATCAGGCGGCCATCCCCCTCCTCCTCCCGCCCCGGTCCCCGACTCCCTAAATTTCGTGACAGAAATCACAGACCAGCAAATTTTTCCCCCCAAAACTAATGAGAAGCATCTCCAGGGAAAGCGAAAAACATAAAATAAAATCACGTTTAAACAAAAAGAAGAAAAAAGTCATACGCTCACACAATTGTCCTCACTTAAACGAATATTTCCCTGCTAAACAAAAAAGGAGGGAAAAAAAAAAAAGCAGAAAAAAAGGAAAAGAAAAAAAAAAAATCCCGTTTCAATATGGACGACACGAACGGGCTCGATGAGAAGCTTAGAGGAAGAAGACCACTGATCTCCTAACCTCTGAGGTAACGATAGCTGGAGGGCAGACAGGACAAGGAAGAGAGAAAATGGAGGAGGTGGGAAGAGCTGGTGAGTGATGGACGGGACGTGAACTGGATACAGGCGATTAGCCACGGACAGACGTCCTACAGACGCAGCCCACAGGCAGACGGGTGTAGGTACAGAGAAACGGTGGCGTCCCGCCGACCGGCACTCCCGACTTCAACGCATGGCCGCTGCTAACCCGATGACCTAAACTGGCGTAGTGGTGACAGGACACCGGGTCAGACCTGAAGCGCTTCTTTGTCCTTGTGCAGACAGGAGTTCACACATATGGGTTTGCACCACTGCAGTGACAGACAAATTCAAGCAATCTTGCTTCTGGGTCATCGAACTTACAGCCATTGTTCGACTGCTTTTCTTTACTTCTCGGTACTAATGGCGATAATCACAAGACCATACCTGCAATTGTGCCTGACCAAATGGCCGAAAACGGATGAAAAGTTGTAATTTATTACAGTGGCATAATGTTGTTGGCAGCAAAACCGCTGAGAAAGCATAAAAGAATGGCGTCCCTCAAACCCTTTAAAAAAAGAACAAAAACAAAGGAAAGGAAAACCTTGAATGAATACTAACCTTGATGAATGGTCGCATTGCAGAACACATGACGGTAACACACAAGTGGTTATTTTGTGGTTTATGGACGAACGTGATAGGAGTATTTCCCGCAAACTCAGCACACGATTTGCTAGTTTGGGGAAAACTTGGTCTGAAAAAAATGGGGAAGAATTCAATGTTCTTGAAACAGATTGGTAACCGGTTGATAATGTGCATCGTGTAATATGTCTATACATCACCTAATGATTGGTTTTAGTATGTCAATACACCTCTGTGGGAGAGGGAGAGGTGGGATGGGGGAAGTGGAGGAGAACGGGAGCTGAGTGAGAAAGAACCGAGGGGTTGCAGACGGACACAAAACACAGAGACGGACATCACAGAGGAGAGAGAGAGAGAGAGAGAGAGAGAGAGAGAGAGAGTCCAACAATGGCCGTGGCCCTACACGATGATCGAATGTCTAATGATCCCACATCACTGTAGCTGTTCGGAAGTAGTATTTATCTGAGGCTGATATTTTGCTGAACTATAGTCAGCGATTAAGAGAGACACAAACAAACACAATAAAAAACAAACTAATTCCCCAAAACAAATTACTCTCCAATCGACAGAACGAAGTAACATAACTAACATCATCATGATAGTCTGTCGTAAATCCAAACATAACAGTCTCGTGTCTCGTCCAGCTAACCCATCTTTTTAACATATCATATCTTCCCAGCGCGAGGAACTTAACCACATACACTTAGGCTGTACACCACAAGTTTATGGTGTTTGTGTGTATAGGGGGAGGGGGGGGTACAATTTCTTCACACGATCAACATGCCACCATAATGTGTGAGATCGCTTGTTTGGGGATTTTTTTGTTTGTTTGTTTTCTTTCTAAGAACAAAGACTTATCTTCAGCTTCATTTTCTGAACATAAACAGATTATGACATGAATATAAATCTTATTTCGAGTTTGTCCTGTTACTTTAACAATGTCGTTTCTGCAGTTCAAAGTCTATTTTGTCCTTCCGGTAACCAGCTTGACCGAATTTCTGGATAGCATTTTGCCTTTCCGTGGTGGGATGATGATAAACCGTGTGTTTTTTTGTTTGCATCACGACAGACCAACTTCTGAGCATTATCTTAAAGATGTAATGAGAACAACTGCCTCCTGCTGAACGTTCATCAACAAGTCTGGGCAGAGAAAAAAGAGAGAACATGTGCGCTCACACACGAGTGTTTTAAAGTGTGTGTGTGTGTGTGTGTGTGTGTGTGTGTGTGTGTGTGTGTGTGTGTGCGTGCGTGCGTGTGTGCATGCGTGCGCGCGCGCGCGCGCGCGTGTGTGTGTGTGTGTGTGATGATGATGATGATGATGATGATTTGCAAGCATGCATGCCTAAAATCTATAAGTCTGGAAGAGTTCCTCAAACGCATGCGCTGTCTGTATTACATTTGTGTACATGTTTGCTTAATCGTGCACAAACAAGTGGTAGTAAATGTATGTCGATGTCATCCCCAGACACCCAAAATCTGGATAATGTTAACTATACGCATGCGCGTATATGCGTGTATGTGTTTGCTTGAGCGTGCGCGAACAAGCGTATGTGAATGTATGTCAATGTCATCCTGAGAGGAGGTGTGCGTTGGGCGGGAAAGGTAATGCAAAAGATGAACGCGCCGAGATCTCTTGCTCCCAATCAGAACAAAGATAAAAGAACTGGGGCGATTCAGTTTCCTGTCATACGCTATAACGTTAAAAGATAAAACACAGAGATTGGAAAAGGAAGACAATGTTTATATAATCCAGATATAGTTCAGTTTTCCTTCTATGTAAAATCCACTTAAACATGAAAAGCTCAGAGTCATCTTAAAGGGGACAGAGATCAAAGAAAATCTTTCCAAATTATGCTTAACCATTAGCCGATTTTTTCAACCCTATGCACCAAAAGCAGTAATGTCTTCTGATTGGTAGGATAATTCCCGTGTGGCAATCTCACGCTGATGTCAGCATGTGCGCGTATCTTGGTCCGTGTGTTTACCCCTTTACCCCTCTTTGCCTTTGTTTGTAGAGAAGGGGGGGGGGGGGGGGCGAGCATGGTAGTTCACGTCCTTTTGTTCCTTTCTGCTATTGTGTATGTCAACTGACAGTTGCAGCATATGGTGGAAAACTGTTTATATTAAAAAAAAATCAAAAAGATATAAAGGCAATCGACAGTCAGAACACCTGAATTGAATCTTTACTGGAAAAGGACGAGCTTTTTCTACTTGGATAAGAGACACCGATTGTACAAATGTAATGATGATCGTGATCTTGCAAGCCATGTTATCAGTTGAAACTCCACGAGTGACCCCGATCTAGTCTCCTCAAAAGAACACTGTATCAGTTTGAGATAAAAGAAGAGGGATTACAAGGCTTATCGAAACGTCCAAGATTGCCCTTGTCTTTCTCACTTCACACAATGTTTGTGTCAGGTCGTATTTAGCAAGCTGATAAAATCTGATATCAGTATCCGTTCGTATGCCAGCTCATATTGTACCATCATTATAAACATGCGCTACGTTGGCTTCTTTGCTTTACAAAAATGTGCAACCCACAGTTTTTATCCAACAAAAAAAAAAAAAAAAAAAAAAGGGGGTGGGGGTGGGGTGGGGGGGAGGGGATTGTCAAGATACCATCGCCAAACCTTTTGTAGGGATGACATGACCGACAGTTGACGAGCTGAGGCGACTTAGGGGCATGGAGGACAAGTTACTGCGACTTTGGGGCATGGAGGACAAGTTACTGAGTCTTTGGGGCATGGAGGACAAGTTACTGAGACTTTGGGGCATGGAGGACAAGTTACTGAGACTTTTGGGGCATGGAGGACAAGTTCTGCGACTTTGGGGCACGGAGGACAAGTTACTGAGACTTTTGGGGCATGGAGGACAAGTTACTGCGACTGCGACTTTGGGGCATGGAGGACAAGTTACTGCGACTTAGGGGCATGGAGGACGAACTGCTGCGACTTGGAGACATGAAAGACGAATTTCTACAACTTTGGGGTATGGAGGACTATCGAGTTACTGTGAGTTTGGGACATGTCTCTGACGGGCAATGTGGGCTGAGGATCGGCAAGAACGTAGATGAAACAGGATATGACGATCCTCTCTCCCTCAGGATCAGCTAGGGCAGCAAGAACATCGATGAAACAGGAAAATGACGATCCTCTCTCCCTCAGGATCAGCTAGGGCAGCAAGAACATCGATGAAACAGGATATGACGATCCTCTCTCCCTCAGGGTCAGCTAGGGCAGACTACAACAAGCCACAATATATTTGTTTCTTATCGCGAAAAGCTACAGACTTTTTCACTTTCTGATTTTTTTTTTTTTTAATCACTGGTCCCGAAATGGAATGATTAAACGTAGTTCATACGAATTTTGGGTCCAGTCTGTGAAGAGAGATCCCAATATTCCCCCCAAGGTTAACGGAAATGGAGTAATAATTCAAAACGCTTAGTCTTTCGTTCTTCTTTCTTTGATTGATGGAGTACGTCGATGTTGTATCAAGTTTTCAGTTTGCTGTTGCTGACAGTAAACATTAATAAACACGTATAAGCTGTGTAACTACTTTTTGCAACGTTTCGAGCCGTGCAATACGCATACTGTCATTCAAAGCAATATTTGCTCGTTTTAAACAAGAATCGAACTGTTATCATGCTAAAAAGTCGCTCATAGTACTCATCCCTTCAATGAATATTCATAAGAATCAGTATACAGTCCACAAAGCAATTAATGCAGTTTTTTATACCATCTCCGCCACAATGATGTGTGTGTCTGTTTCATCCATCAGTCGGTTCAATTAAGGAAGATGCTCATAAACTCCGCTCAAATTGCATTTCCTCGATTCAGATAGATAGAAGAATATTAGCATAACTCATGTACACATACAATTAATTATCCTTCAAAACGAAAATAACATATCAAAAGAACTAGTGTAATAGAAGTAGTCGTGAACTATGACGGTTAATAGATAGATAGACATATAAATAGATAGGTAGGTAGGTAGACAAACAGACAGACAGATAGATAGAGGTGTGTGTGTGTGTGTGTGTGTTGTGTGTGTGTGTGTGTGTGTGTGTCCCGCATGCAGCTTTTTCAGTCGGCTGAACCCAGGCAGACAGCCTGTTATGTGAAAGAACGTGTAAATTCTTGTAAAGCGCGTACAACCTGGTCTCGAATCGAGGACAGGCCAGGCAATATATAAGTACTATTCATGATAATAATGATGATGGTGGTAGTAGTAGTAGTAGTAGTTTAGTAGTAGTAGTTAGTAGTGGTAGTAGTAGTAGTAGTAATGGTAGTAGTAGTAGTAGTAATAATCACAATGATAATAATAATTATCATATGGGGAGGATGGAAACGGGGAAGGGGACGTGCGTTGCGTTTGAGACAGACAGACAGACAGACAGACAGACAAACAGACGGACAGAGATTTTAAGTGAATTTATGCACATCTTTAGCTGCCGCAGCACTGATAAGACTAACAATGCTTGGGTTACTGAACATACGAGCTGACCACTCCTACCGTCGATACTTTTTGACTATCTTCGTATCCTTACATGCATCCTCAAGCATATGCTCAAAGCGTTCCCCCTTTATTTGTTACTCCTTACTGATTTTTTCATTTCATCTATGTCTCATTTCTCTGCAGTGCTTTCTTCCTCGTTTCGCTTTTCTACCTTTCACTGCCTGCTTTGGGACGCCATTCGATTTTTTTCCTTTCTGAGCCTTTAGTGGTTAAAATACCACCGAATTAATGCCGAGAGACAACCCTACACTCTCTCGTGGCTGGCAGTGGATGAGTCATTCCCAACCAGCGGACAAAAAGTGACATTGTTTTAGCAAAAAGACGGACTTTCTGCCTCTGCCATCTGCACAATGTTTTGTAGACTTCAAAACGAGCTTTCTTCCCCGTAAGATTGCAGTTTGTGCATTAAGAATGAAAATTCTAACGCAATTCATTCCCGTCATCTTTCTCCCACTGACACTTCCACCCAACCTTTCTGTTTATGTATATGTATATACTACTACTACTACTACTACTACTACTACTACTTATATATATATATATATATATATTATATATAGAGAGAGAGAGAGAGAGAGAGAGAGAGAGAGAGAGAGAGGAGGGCGGAGGGGGAGATAGAAACCATCAACTAACCTCTAAAGGTCAAATCGTTTTATCATATGACTGTCACATGACAGATTACGTTATCTGTACAGATAAATTACCACCGCACGTACTTTAATATCAAAACCTACCTGGAAAGTACTTTCATGTAGATAGCCTTTGGGGTGGCACAGAGACTTCCATACAAGGGGTCGGCTAAAATTGGTTTGTTGTCAAACAATCCTTTGAAGTGGGCCATGATATAGCACATTTACCACCTGACAAAAAACGTTTTGTCTTCTTTTTGCCTAAGGATTTAAGGTGACATCTTCCACGGTGGCCAGTGACCGACTAGCTCTTTTCAGAATGAAACTGACTGACCGGAAATCCGCATCTAGCGCCGTTTCAGTGTTCTCACACTATGAATGAATGGAAACTCTCTTACAAAAGTTCAAATTCTTTCAAGGATATGGGGATTGATTTAGGAAAAAAAAAACAAAAACATTTCATTAGATTTTACATCGGCTGATGTTTCCGAGTATGTTCTATCAGTGTGCTGTGTTTGTAGGCTGGTTACTGATCTTCCCGTCTCACGTCCCTTCCCATACACCAGTCTGTGCTAACTGTAATGGATGGCCTGGCGTTGCCAGTACCTGGCAAACTTCCAGCAAAATCTTTCCTCCTCATCCTCCTCCTCCTCCTCCCGCGTCTCCTCCTCTTTCTTTTTACACACCCTGGGTCCCCTAACAAATCATCCCTGACGTTCATCTTGGGAAGCAGACAGCCAGCCAGGGCGGTGAAAATTCCATGCAAATGAGCCAACCCCCAAACCACCCGGCTCCTTGCGTGTCGCCACATTTTCCACTTCTGTTTACACAGGTCCTCCCTGCAGGCCAGTTAGTGAGGCCCAGAGGACCCATGACCTTCGACATGGCTTCCAGACAGGAGAGAGGTGCTTTATTGGAGAACGGTTCTCAGCCAGGCTATGGGGCGATATGCACGCTGTATTGTGAGGCTTTGTCCACAGACAAAAACTAATCGATTTACTTGTCATAGGGTAAGGAGACAGTTCTTGGGGCTTCAGGAGACGGGAGGGCATAAGGGTGCCGGCGATCTGTCAGAAAGCGAGATGTGAAGATGTGGAGTGTTGCATTCAAGCTGAAGAAGCAAAGAATATTCGTCACTCATTTGGTAATTTTCCTTCCCTGTTCAATGGGAAGACTGTAGATGTAACACGTCAGGACATGAACTCCACTAGAAATATTACATGTTTACTGATTTTTTTTTATATAATATTATGCCTATATAATAGGCATAATATTATAAAATGTGTGTGTGTGTGTGTGTGTGTGTGTGTGTGTGTGTGTGTGTGTGTGTGTGTGTGTGTGTGTGTGTGTGTGTGTGTGTGCGTTTAAGCATGTATTCGATCAACTTGATTCTTTTTAAGGAACCGATGCAACGTTAATGTGCAGGCACTACACTTGTTTAACTGGTTGGTTTGGGGGAGAACGAGGCAAGAGAACTACTTGCCTTATATAAAAGCAACGTGTCATGCAAACATGACCAGACTTGTAATGGTAGCAAGCTACAACAGTTTTAGAATTAGACAAGTCGAGTGACATGGAAACAAATCCGAAGCTTGTGATGCTCATAAATGTACACGACTGAAAAACTGAAGATCGCTCGGACACTTGCATC
>JADBJO010005751.1:100626-105626 GCA_016801955.1 Conus betulinus | reverse complement strand
CTTTCAGCCTGTTTCTCCTGACTCGATTAGCACACTTTCTCTGACACGAGATGTACTTAATAACACATATTAGGTCATTTAAGTAAAAACTACGTTTATCAGTTTATATGCATAACAAAAAAGGCACAAAGTATCAGTGGACAGAGAGACAATCCCAAACAATCTGGTCAATGGGACCAGCCAACTAAAGCCCACATATTCACAATCACCGCACGCACGCACGCGCGCGCACACACACGCACACACGCACACAGACACACACACACACACACACACACACACACACACACACACACACACACACACACACACACACACACACACACACACACACACAAACAACACACACACACACACACACACACACACACACACACACACACACACACACACACACACACACACCGCAGTGACCTCTTGACTGACCATTCGTCACTGGCGTGGCCCCATTCTTGTTTGCTTCTCTCTTATTTTTCCAAGTAGCTCTCAGACATCAAATCGGGTGCCAGTGTGACAGGTATTATTACATCGTTCACGTGGCCAGACATGACTAACGGCTGTGAGAATGTGTTGGCGATGCCGCTGCTGGGTGCATGAATGTCGATCAGATCAAGACAAACTGATAATGCCAGCACATCGCTTACTCTCACCCGTTGCACTGAACAATATCTTAGGGCAGTGGTAGGGTTCGGCTTTTCAATCAACCTTACTGTGTTATTCTAGCGAGGGTAGATCTGTCTGCCTGGTCAGAGCCCACTGGCTCCTGGCCTAGAACTCGCTCTCTGTCTGTCTGTCTTTCTCTCTTCCCTTCTTTCTTCTTTCACTCCCTTCACACTGACCCTTCGACTGACCATTCGTCTCTGTCGCGGCATCATTCGTGCTTGCTTCTTCTGTTGTTCCCAGCAGCTCCCAGACATCATATCGGTGCCAGTGTGACAGGTACGTATTACATCGTCATTGTGGCCGGACATGACTGATGGCTGTGAAGATGTGCTAGTGATGAGGCTGCTGCTGTATGCCATGCATGTGGATGAGATCGAGACAAATAGATACTGCCGGCCCCTCGCTTCCTCTTAGCCGTTGCACGGAACAATATCATACAGCTGTGGTGGGGCCAGGCTGTCAATCAGCGTCATTGTACTATAGTGCGGGGAGATCACTATGCCTGATCAGAACTTACTGGCTCCTCGCCTGGAACTCTTGGTCTGTCTGTCTGTCTCTCTTTCTCATTCCCGTGCTCTCACACACACACACACACACACACACACACACACACACACACACACACACACACACACACACACACACGCACACACATTCACACATAGCACCTCGTCCCCTTCGTCTCCCTGAAAACCTATAGAAACCTGCATACCGTCCCTCCTTTGCCGACCAGCAGTAAATCTACCCACAAAGCGACTTGATGTGGGAGCGTGGTAAGACATGTGTTTTCGTTGGCAGTCTTCAAAACTCTAAGCGCTTGGGGGATCAGAAGGGAAAAATCTATGCAGCTGGCATGGCTATGGTGCTATATCATCGTAACGTGATCACTCACTGTTTAGCTTTTGGTTGTGTCCTCACTGTCTCTGTCTGCCTGTCTGGCCGTTGGTCTGTCTGCCTGTCTGTCCGTTGGTCTGTCTGTCTGTCCATTGGTCTGTCTGTCCGTCGGTCTGTCTGTATGCCTGTCTTTCTGTCTGTTGGCCTCCACCTATTTGCCTGACTGTCTGTCTGTCTGTCTCTCTCTCTCATTGTGTGTGTGTGTGTGTGTGTGTGTGTGTGTGTGTGTGTGTGTGTGTGTGTGTGTGTGTGTGTGTGTGTGTGTGTGTATGTGTGTGTACCCGCGCGCGCGCGCGCGCGTGTGTGTGCATGTGTGCGAGTGTGCGGACTGCAATCTGATAAATCTTTGAAGTACGTTATAGATATGACAAAAGTCTATGTAATAATTTTCACCATGATAATACAAGTCACACACAACACTGAAGCTTTGATGTGACGGAGAGTAATTATCTTGTGTTTCGCACTGATGTCGCATCATGAAGATGTCTAGACGTGACAAAGAACTCCGACAATTTTCGTATACTGCTCATGCAAAAGGGAGATAATCCTCTCCAGGAAATACTTCCCTGTAGTTTTGTCTGTTAACTGTTGACAGCTCTTCACCCGTTGCGTTGTGTATCATGAATCACATTCTACCCGCTGCAGAAGAGTCCCCGTTTAAAATTGTTTCAACAAGTCTGACACTCATTAAGCTTTTTTCCGTTTGAAATCCACTCACCCTTCAATACAGAAAGCACAAGTTGTGTCTCTGAGAATGATACATCAGAAGGAAAATAGATATTAATAGACAACAGCTTTCGCTTTTTATGTACCACGTTTACTACCATTCTCTGACTGGTAGATCAAATGAATTGAGTTTTCACTCTTTTTTATGACCGGCGAATTTTAATGAATATTACTTTGTTTCTTTTGATTTCACGTATTACGCAGAATCATAATTTACAAGTGAACATTTATTGAACTCCATATAAAGAGACTGATAGTGTGTAACTTTTGTGCTTTTGTCCTGTGAACTCTTTAAAAGCAATGACTAAAATTACTTGGACATTTTAGTGCCGAAAAACCTGTTCATGACAAACCACAGTTAGATGAAATAAGAATTCTGCTTTTGAATCCACCGGTCTTTCCTACATTGCATTCTTTTGCAGGACGTTTGAAAGATGTGTCGTGAGTGATCCCCAATCCTCTGTTATCTCTCCAGATGCTACAGGCATGACGAAACTTGGCGACCTGAGGAATTCTACAGAGACCTCCATTGCCACCAACATCTCAGCTTCCATTACCGCCACCACCCCTACTGCCGCCTCCACCGCCATCAACTGAATTCCAGACAGGAGAATGATGAGAAACGGGTGTCGGGCTCTCTGTATCCTAAGGAACTCAGACTATTTCCATTCAATCGGACGTGAATTCCGACTGCTAACATGGGAACGATCGAACACATAGCGAAGACATGGGCATACATAATACAGGTTCTGCTCAAACCCTCTGAAAGCAGAGAGAGAGAGAGAGAGAGAGAGAGAGAGAGAGAGAGAGAGAGAGAGAGAGAGAGAGAGAGAGAGAGAGAGAGAGAAGGTTAAAACATGAAAAAAATGTATTGAGTCTACAGATGAATCAAGCAAACACTGGAATAAAAAGACTTCTCGCCTTCCTTCAGGCAGCATGACAACAAACAAACCTGTAACGGAAATAAATATGTTTTTAAAAACAGTCTGGTTGAATGATTTCTCAACTAATATTTAAATGATATCTGGAGATGGGATGGGAGGGGATCAATGGGATGGAAAAGATGATGCTGAAATAGAAATATAGTAAATCTTTCCTTGGCAACCAGCCGCCGTGGCGAAGTGGTTAGCGTCGCGGGCTCCCGGCTGGGAGGTCGTGGGTTCGAATCCCATCAGAGTCATGTGGGTTTTTCTGCCCCGACCGGCTCTTACCCAGAGTTGAGTTTGCTGCGGATTCAGTTGGGAAGACTGGGACCACACGGTCGAGTTTCATACACTTAATGGATGTTTTTCTGAGAGTGTTGCTCAAACTTCCCTGATCAACACTGCAGGTGCCTGTATCTCTCGGGCCCGGTTGACGCTGGGATATATTATGAAAGGAAGCGTAGAGTACAGCCCTGTCATGTAGTCTCAGACCGAAATGGAAATCCGTAGCATCATCTAAATCATCCTCATTCTCATCCACCTGTAGTCTGTGGTGTTTCCAATGCCGTAGGACACCACCTGTAGTCTGTGGTGTTTCCAATGCCGTAGGACACCACCTGTAGTCTGTGGTGTTTCCAATGCCGCCAGAGAAACCTCACAATCCAATAAACTTCTAAAGGGGCCGGGGGGGGGGGGGGGGGGGGGGGGGGGGGGCAGTAAAAGACACAAGACGGGAATAGAAGTGAAAAAATGTTAAAGAATTAAGTAACCGAAAGTGCATTATACGGAATAAAGGACCATATTTAAGCCTATGTTTGAAGATCGAAAAGAAATGAAAGAGAAGTTACTAAAGCTCAGAAGACAAGAGAGCAAAAGGTAAAAATCAGCTTGAATAAGGGAAAATTCAAACTATAATGAATCAGATGGAATCAGATGTTGAAGTACCGAAGCATCAGATGGACACAGATATTGAAGTACCGAGGCATCAGATGGACACATATATTGAAGTACCGAGGCATCAGATGGACACAGATACTGAAGTACCGAGGCATCAGATGGACACAGATACTGAAGTACCGAGGCATCAGATGGACACAGATATTGAAGTACCGAGGCATCAGATGGACATAAGAGACACTGAAGTAGCAAGCGTTGACCTGCTGGCAGTATGTCCCTTTCCTTTGGGCTACGTGACTCGCCCAACTTCGCAAACTCTCTCGCGATTGGCACCAATCAAGAACCCCGCACATCTACCCTCTCAAAGTTCTAGCATGCGAAGAGTGGACTCTAAGTTAAAAATCTCTCTCTCTCCTCTCTCTCTCTCTCTCTCTCTCTCTCTCTCTCTCTCTCTCTCTCTCTCTCTCTCACACACACACACACACACACACACATACACAGACACACACGCACGCGCGCACACACAGACACACACACACACACACACACACACACACACACACACATACACACACACACACACACACACATATACACACACACACACACATATATTTTGGTCATCAGTGGGCGATTGCATCTCTTAGGAGATCTAAGTAAAGGTTGTCATGCACAATTCTTAGCCGCTGACAATGCTTGGGTTAATGAACAGCAGAGCTGACCACTGAGACTATTCCATATCTTTTGATCTCCCTTGCATCCTTAATGGATCCTCAAGCCTAGGCCCAAAGATTGTCCCTTACATTTTATATTCTGTATACATAATGTTTTTAGTTTTTCAGCAACTTTTTTCCTCTTCAAACTTTCGTTTTGTTTTAGTTCTACCTTTCGCTAGCT
>JADBJO010005751.1:78126-88126 GCA_016801955.1 Conus betulinus | reverse complement strand
TCTCTATCCAGAGCATTGTTGATATTGCAGCTCGTGAAGGGTCAAGTTAAAAACGGGCTCTCATAGAACTTTATGCACAGGTTTCTACAGAAACTGCCATCTCCTTTTGTGATATCAGCAGTAGCAATGTAAGTGGGAGGAGAGCAGTGCTAGCTGTATCAAAAGAAGTAACTGTAGTGCCAAGGAGAGTATTGTACTAGACAGGAGGAGCGAATAAAAAAGTAAATAGTAGATTGCAAACGAGAGTGCTAGCAACAGCAGTAGCAAAGGAGCAAACTGGCGATATTGCACACAATAGCGGTACTAACAGCACTGCAGTCTCGGCATGGGTTATAGCAACAACAATAGCAGCAGTAGCAGCAATGATGGTTACGAGTTTAATGACAAAAGTAGTCGCAGTAGAAGGGCAGTCAACCTGTGACAGCACAATCACTAACACAGCCCTTCGTAATTCAGTTGTTCTGCCAAACTCGAAGCCAGCACAATACCCTCACTTGATGCAGCCCACAAAGCCAACAGCCCCGTTTGTATCGTTGGTAGTGTAACAGCACATATTGCAGGCTGCTTTGCCACTTCGCCAGCACAAAGAACTGTAAACGAGACATGGGAGAATGATTGCATCATGGCTGAGTTCCAGACACTGTGTGCAGCAGGTGCGTGTACGTCTCTCGCTGTCTGGCAGATCGTTATACCTGGTTTAAAGATTCGTATGTTTTGAAGGTATCAACAGATAACTACAATTGTTTTCCAGATGTTGTACAGCTGTTTTGCTGATCGTTATCGTTGTTTTGAAGATCATAATGGTATGTGCTTGTTTTGCAAAAGGGTATTCGTATTTTGCAGACCATCGTTATTGTTTTGTAGATCATTATGATTTGTAATTGCTTTGGAGATTGCTAAAGTTACATTTCAGATCATCATGATGCGCAGTTGATTCGCATATCATTAAAGTATCTTTTGTACGTCAGCTTAATGTCTAGTTGTGTTGCAACTTTTTAACAATTGTTTTGCAGAGCATCACAATAATAGTTACTTACTGTGTGTGTGTGTGTGGGGGGGGGGGGGGGTGCGTGCGTGCGTGCGTGCGTGCGCGCGCGCGCGCGCGCGCGTGTGTGTGTGTGTGTGTGTGTGTGCATTTCCGACTTTGAATGTTGCCTCATGCACACACACACACACACACACACACACACACACACACACACACACACACACACACACACACACACACACACACACACACACACACACACACACACACACACACACACACACACACACACACACACACACACACACACACACACACACATTGACTGACTGAAACCAATTTATTGTCAGATTAACTCAAAGTTGTACTGACATTGAAGCAAACATTATGAACAGAATATCAACGTTTTTCATTCAAAGCAAAAAAGCATAATTAACACACAAAAAAATACGCGCGCACACATACACATACACACACAAGCGCACAATCGCGCGCGCGCGTATTCACGCACACACACACACACACACACACACACACACACACACACACACACACACACACACACACACACACACACACACACACACACATTTACGCGCGCGCGTGTGCGCGCGCGCGCACACACACAAACGCACGCACTTACATAAATACACAAATACACACATCTCAATACGAACACACCCATACCCTCACATACACTCAAACTTACACACTCACACACACAGACATACACACGCCCACACACACACGCGCACACACATACACGCACGCGCGCGCGCGCACACACACACACACACACACACACACACACACACACACACACACACACACACACACACTCATACTCGAGTACTCGTACACACATGCATTCACTCTCATAAACACACGCATACACGCACACATACGCGCGCACGCACATACATATCTACGCCCATTCAGGATACGCTTCGGTGTTTGCATTCCGATCTGTTGGAGTGTAACAGCAGGAGCCCAGAAATCCACCCGTCGTACACACACACACACACACACACACACACACACACACACACACACACACACGCACACGCACACGCACGCACGCATGCACGCACGCACGCGCACACAGAATAACTTTAACAAAGCAGCTTTAACAATCTCCAAAGCAGTTAAGTGTGCCAACACCTCTGCCGGAGTGTACCCACTGCCGACCATCAAGCTGAAAGCAGGGGGCAGCATCAGCAACCGCCATCATTAACCCTGTGTGATGGTTTCCACATGACTGACTCAGTGGGTGGAACCACACGTGCGCTTTTTATCCGTAAACAAGCAATGCAGACACAACGGTTGTTACTCTGTGTGTGTGTGTGTGTGTGTGTGTGTGTGTGTGTGTGTGTGTGGTGTGTGTGTGTGTGTGTGTGTGTGTGTGTGTTCGTTCGTTTGTTATTCTGTTCACTTTGAGTGCTATTAGACGTGAATGAATGAAGAGAATGACTGAAGGAATGAATGAGTGAATAAGCCTATATGTTATATTAGCGTGTGTGTGTGGCTTGTGTGTGTGTGTGTGTGTGTGTGTGTGTGTGTGTGTGTGTGTGTGTGTGTGTGTGTGTGTGTGTGTGTTGTGTGTGTGTGTGAGTGTGTGTGTGTGTGTGTGTGTGTGTGTGTGTGTGTGTGTGTGTGTTTTGTGTGTGTGTGTGTGTGTGTGCTTGTGTAAGGCAGTTTATGAACTATGAAAATGCGAAGTGTGTAGAGACACTCAGTGCTTCTTGGGAGGCTGTGCACATCCACTTCTGTTTCATCCGATTGATAAATGTAGATTTTGTGAAATCCATGTACCAGAAAAGGGACAAAATGCGTTCAAATTCTGATTTTTTTCGTTTATCCAAATAGACACAGCAGTGTTGTATGGTTCCTGGCAGAGGCGTCCAATATTTATATAGATATGCTTCCAAATGAAATGATCTGCAACAGTTTTGTTAGATGGGTGGGTGTTTTTAAGGGAGAGTAGAGGAAAGCAGAGCATAGGATACTACAATTTATTTTCCCAGCAGGAAATGAGTTATGATTTGACCAGCTTGAAATACAATTGGATGGACAATGCTTGTTGCCATTTTTGTGCAAGGAGCCGAGGGACAATTATGCGTGCTCGTCTGGTTACACATTATCTCTCTCTCTCTCTCTTTCTCTCTCTCTCTCTCTCTCTCTTCTCTTCTCTCGCCTCTCCTCTCTCTCTCTCTCTCTCTCTCTCTCTCTCTCTCTCTTTCTCTCTTTTTGTCTCTCTCTCTCACACACACACAAACATATACATGTGCAGGCACACACATACATGTGCGTAAACATGTACATACACACGCACACATGAAAAATAACTGATTGGATTTCTGGCAGTCTATTCTCAGAGATTCTTTCTTGTTCTGGGATGCTTGTATTTTTTCCTAACTACCACCCCTATCTCACCCACCCCATCTTCCTACCCAAACCTCCCCCCCCCCCCCTCCTCTTCTCCTTTCTTCATTTCCCTTCTGATACTCGCCTACCCCTGTGTAAACCTTTCCTTGCCAGCTGTCCAAAATGGTGAACACATCTCTGCCTCCTTACTCCACGGTAGTGAACAGCTTGAACTCCAAGGTTTGCCATTGGTTTTCCATAAACTTGACACCCATGTTCAAAGCTGCTATCTGGTCACCATATTCTGAATGCAATACTGAACTACATCGTCATTTTAACAGATCTGGGTAATGATGACTTTCCCGAGAAAACACATAAACCCACTCAGAAACACAGTTGATCTCCTTAAGCTACTACATCTGACCAGAAGAAAACAAAATGTTTCACTCGTAAGCCTGGAAAACCTTCTTTGTTCAGTGAGTTTGTGGCATTTTTTAAAGCAATATTGGTTTTTGACTGTTAACAGAATGCTTGATTGGGGTTTAGTTTAATCTGATACTGGCTGAGTTGAGACGATGTACTGATTTATTTAATTGATTAACAGAGAGAGAGAGAGAGAGAGAGAGAGAGAGAGAGAGAGAGAGAGAGAGAGAAGAGAAACGAACGAACGAACGAACGAACGAACGAAATTTTATTTTACCAGGGTAATGAGATAAGCAATACAAATGCTTTTTTTTCCACCCAGCCCTGGGGCAAAAAGAAAGAAAAACATTTTAAAGATTAAATTAATGCATTCAAAGATCAAATTAATGCAAATACATATATAAGGAGAACAAAGTATAACAAGATCTTGTACAGTTCAATACAAATTAGCTATTGTCCATATCATTGACAAACGAACGCAATAGAAAAACGCGTGAACATAGGGGAAGGAACGGGGAAGGAAAAGGCCAAGGGGTAGGTTTGGGGTAAATGGAGAGAGAGAGAGAGAGAGAGAGAGAGAGAGAGAGAGAGAGAGAGAGAGAGAAGAAAGGAAAGGCCAAGGGGAGGTTTGGGGGTAAATGGAACGAACGAACGACTGTGGTTTGCCATCAGCTCTAACGCGTTTAAGTCTAATAGGGGCATGTTTATCAATTACAGACAGAAAATACAATACGAAGTTTCAAGGGCCTCGTCGGGGTCGGTATATTGATAAATCTCTGCAAAATTAACAGAGCACAGGTCTGATAAAAGGACGTCAATATTTAATGTTTTATAACAACGAGAAGATATGTATTGGTGGCTACATCTGGAAATTTTCGTTCCTTTTTTGACCATGTTAAACAAACAGGAAAGTGATCGCTAAGACCAAACACCGGTACAGAAGTTTCAATAATATTAGACGGGTCATTTACATATATATGGTCAATAAGTGTTTCAGACTGTGATGTTATTCTGGTTGGTGTGTTAATTAATTTGTTTTAAATTCTGCAGTTCAAAGTTTTTTTTCCAGTAGTTATACGGTTTAAGTAAATCAATATTAAAATCTGCAAGTAGTATAAGCTCTGTTGCATAAGCGTATACATCCTCCATCATGAGATCAAAGCGATCAAACCCACTCAACACGTTCTTCGGGATTTCTATTTAGAAAACCTACTAAGACTGGTTTTGTCCCTTTCATACGAATCTCTATACAAATGCACTCAATGCAGTATTTATCGAACAAGCTTATTTGTTTATAGTTTACCGAGTTGTGCACAAATGTTACCAGTCCAGTGTCCAGTTTAGACATGGCATCTCTCCTAATCAGACTATAGCCTGGAATCGATAATAGATTGTCTGTTATAACATCTGTTAGTCTTGATACAGAGAAACCAAAGTAATGAAAATGATCATTTGAGTTTGATAAAATAGAGGGTATGTCTGACATTTTATTTAATAAGTGACATACATTTAGGTGACCTACTTTTAATCCAAATTTACTTAGAGAGAGAGAGAGAGAGAGAGAGAGAGAGAGAGAGAGAGAGAGAGAGAGAGAGAGACAGAGAGAGAGAGAGAGAGAGGGTGAAAGAATGAGAGAGAGAGACACAGTGAGACAGAGAGAAAGAAAGAGAGAGAGAAAGGCAAAGAATAAGAGAGAGAGAGAGAGAGAGAGAGAGAGAGAGAGAGAGAGAGAGAGAGAGAGAGAGAGAGAGAGAGAGACCATCTGCTGTAAGCTGATACCTATGCCTACCAATCAGCTGCTCGTATCAATTCACGCTTTGACTTGTCAGTCATGCTGGCATGTCGTTTTCCCTCTGTCTGGGCGTTTTGACCGTGTCCTTGTGTTCGTGTGCCCTTGGGTTGGATGCACGCCTTTGCATGTGTGTGTATGTGTGTGTGTGCGCGCGAGCATGGATACCTTTGGATCAGCTGACATGGATCGAGTACAGCATTCTATATTGAAACTATGTACTGGTTCTAGTGAAGAATGGGACCCGATTTAGCCATGTTCACGGCTTACCGGTACAGGCAGTGAGGCCAACCGTGCTAATCGAATAATCGGTTAACATTTCTGACACAAACAGCTCAACATCACCGGAGCAATTTATGCAAAGTAACCATGTATGTTTGTTTCAATAGTGTGTGTGTGTGTGTGTGTGTGTGTTGTGTGTGTGTGTGTGTGTGTGTGTGTGTGTGTGTGTGTGTGTGCGTGCGTGCGTGCGCGTGCGTGCGTGCGTGCGTGCGTGCGTGCGTGCGTGCGTCTGTGCGTGCGTCTGTGCGTGCGTGCGTGCGTGCGTGTGTGTGTGTGTGTGTGTGTGTGTGTGTGTGTGTGTGTGTGTGAGTGTGTGTGTGTGTGTGTGTGTGTGTGTGTGTGTGTGTGTGTGAGTGTGTGTGTGTGTGTGTGTGTGTGTGTGTGTGTGTGTGTGTGTGTGTGTGTGTGTGTGTGATGGATTTCTATTACTGTTGTTGTATTTGATACCGAGGATGGCATTATTCATATGTAATCTTTTGTCTTCTTTCTCCTCCTCCTCCTCCTCCTCCTCTGTCTTCTTCTTCTTCACATCAAGATAATAATAATGAGCCATTCTATCACAATCTCCACCATCATCATCGCCATCATTGCAGCAGCAGCAGGAGTAGCAGTGGATGTGGTGGTAGCAACAGTAGTAGTAATAACAGCAGCAGCAACAGTAGTGGTAGTAGTAGTAGTAGTAGTAGTAGTAGCAGCAGCAGCAGTAGTAGTAATAGTAGTCGTAGTAGTAGTAGTAGTAGTAGTAGTAGTAGTAGTAGTAGCAGTAGTAGAATTAGTCGTAATAAGAGTAACAGTAGCAGTAGGATTAGTAGTATTGCTGTTGTTGCTGATGACTGTGTTCTCAGTAAGCAGTTCATTATTACCAATCTAATCCTAAAAAGGCTAAACTAGCAGCAAACCAAACTGTTGACCGACACAGATTAGACTATCGTTTTTTTTTTTTTTTTTTTTAGTTCTTTCCTTGCAAAACGTTTCTATGTCTAATTTTGCCTGTAATTCGGAGTAGATCTTGTTAGTGAGTTAAAGAATGTGGGGGAGGGGGTGGGTGACTGGGACTGTGGAAATGCAAGAATGAAAATTGTCTAGTCCAGAGTCATCAAACAGAAAAATGTTGGGCGGGGGATGGATAAGGGATAAGGTAAGAGAGAGAGAGAGAGAGAGAGAGAGAGAGAGAGAGAGAGAGAGAGACAGACAGACAGACAGACAGACAGACAGACAGACAGAGACAGAGAGACAGAGGCAGACGGAGACAGAGACAGAGACAAAGACAGCGAGAGGTGAAGGTAAGGAAATGGAGGAACAGCCCCACATCTCCACTGACCACTGTCAAGGGCCAAGCGTGACCTTTCTTTTCAACCCCTTTTGAGGAGATTCTGTCCATATTTCTTTTGCCCTATATGCCCATTTTTCACGAGGGACCAAATCTTGGGGCAAACACTGCTCGACTGATTTGGGGCAGTCACTTGCCATTTCCCCCCAGCCCTCGCTGTGCGCGGTCTTTGCACCTGCGTTCCGTTCATTTTCGTTCACCAAGTCTTCTCGCTCGCCTACGTCACTGTTGGAAGGTGGGCAAAAGTTGGGTTTAAGGTGAGTTTTGGCACTCTCGATTTGGGGGGCGGGGTGAGTGTGATCCGCGAGTCATACCATTTTCTTTTGATGGTTCATTTTGTTTGGGAGGGGCTCGTCCCTGTATTCTAGATATCAACTGGAGCGGGTAGTCAGCCCACTGGAGCAAGATTCGTCGTTTTGCTGGAGTTTATCTATCATCAACATCCTTTTATTTTCACCCCCACATCATTTTTTCACCTGGAGGGCCAATAGAAGAAGAAGGAAGAAGACCCTAAGAAGAAGACCCTGAAGAGAAGAAGACAGAAGAAGACCTTGAGAAGAAGACGGGGGAAGACCTTGGAAAGGAAGACTGGAGAGGGATAGAGGACAGGAGAGTCAGACTGGGGGCGACATCTTCCTGGGGGTCTACACGGCCTTTTCCCCTTCCCAGACGTGGTGACCTGTCGTCTTCGTCCTCCTCTTTCGCACGAGTGGTTTTGCCTTTCACTTTTCCTTCTCCTTCTGCTTTTTCCCCGGGTCTTCGTCTGCTGCTTCACCATCTGTTCATCCACGCCCTGGCCTTGCTCCTGTGGGCCGAGACGTCAACACAGCCTGCTGCCCCTGGAACTGGGAGGTCCCGATTGTGATGTCGGCACTTCCTCGCCTGTGCTAACATCATGAGGCGACTGCAGTGAGGGGCGCGTGTGAGTTGAGGGTTTGTGGGTGGGGGTGCTGGACTCAAGGTAGCCCCAGAAAGACAGAAGTGAAACAGAAAGGTGCCAGAGAAATGAACTTGTGAAAATGTTTAGGATGGTTTTTTTTTTTTTTTTTTTTTTGAGGTTTTTTTGTTTTGTTTTTATTTGACAGGCCATGTTTTTTTTTTTTCTAAACAGATTTTAAGACTGTCACTTTTTTTTTTCCTTATGTGATTGTCATTGTCCACATTTCCTTTCTCCCCGCGGGCTTCAGTAGTGTGGGGTAGGTGTGGTGATTAGGTTCTGCTGGGTACTGTGTTGGGCTAGGGTGGGAAATCTAGTATAATCACTGTTCTATCTAGTTAGTTAGGGCTTCATCTCTCTCAACAATATCTGTTTAATGTGAATAAATGTTGTGGTTGGTCTATCTCTTGCCTGGTGTTTGATTTGTGAGCTTGAGGTCAGGTACTTGCGGGTTCTCCCTTCCCACCCACGCGCCTCGTCATAGGTCACCCTTAACTGGGTGAACAGTGACAACCACTGTCGATGCCCCATCCTGGCTAATCACCTCCCTAATCACGGAACCCATTTCCTGGGCAGCCTCCCTCAGGTGGGGGGAGGAATCGTACTAATCGAAAGTCTGCCCCGTCTCGTTTGCCAGGAGAGAGAATCGGGGGAGGAAATAGAGAGAGAGAGAGAGAGAGAGAGAGAGAGAGAGAGAGAGAGAGAGAGAGGGGGGGAGAATGGGAATAAGAGGGTGAGGGAGCGGAACCCCGAAGGAGAAGTATCTCATTGAAGTCACAGTGTCATTGATCATTTGTGTTTTAAAACTTGGGATGGCGAAAATGGGGAAGAGGCCAAAATGGTAAGGTGGGGATAGGAAAAGAGGAAAGATGAAGTGGGGTCTGAAGAGAGAGAGAGATTTATATTACATTACCTCTGCGAGTGTGCAAGCATGGTAAGTGTGCGTAAATGCCAGCGCATGTATGTGTGTGTATGTGTGTGTGTGTGTGTGTGTGTGTGTGTGTGTGTGCGTGCGTGCGTGCACGCGCGCGCGCGCGCGCGTGTGTGTGTGTGTGTGTGTGTGTGTGTGTGTGTGTGTGTGTGTGTGTTCAGTCTCACACAGTTCCAAGTTCATAGAGTGCGGAAGGTTCAACGTTGTATGGCCGTACAATACCAGAACATATATGTGATACTGTCCTTAACAGAGGTACAGAAAGTACAAACATCGTTGTTCATTATACCCCGTTTTCCAGCGCAACATTAGTACCAAGACATCTGTGTATTATTCGTAACTGTAGCCATTTCCTTTTTATGTCAGAAATGTTACTGAGATAAAGAAAACAGTTTCTTCAGTCATTTTCAACGTTCAGTTTTATATCCCAGTTCGGACAGATTTTCGGGTGTGTATGATTATCTACAAAAATGTCATAATATAATCTTGAACATTTACAAACTGATGTTAACTTGTTGTAACATACATCCAAATTTGAACATTCATAGTATTTTCAAATTTGATATTATTTTTGTATGTATTCCATTATAGCTTCTTCAAAACCAGAAAAAAAGTGACAAAATTAATGTTTACATCATATTTTTGTTTAAATTGTTCGTAAGAAATAAACTGGCCATTGTCACGCAAAAAAAAGAGCAATGCAATATATATGCCCTTGTTGATCCATGCTTTTCCCAAAATAGTCTTTTTTCCAACTTGTATTTTTTTTTGTATAAAAGACTGGTTCCGCAAAGAGTTCATGAGAAGTTTGGTTCCGCAAAGAGTTCATAAGAAGTCTTAAAGTTAACTTTGTAGAATAACTGTTTGTACGCCATAAATACCTCTGTCCAAATACATTTGATTTACAGGGGGAAGAAAATATTTCTGGTCCATATTTCTCAATATCGCTTAAAAGT
>JADBJO010005751.1:70626-73126 GCA_016801955.1 Conus betulinus | reverse complement strand
TGTCTAGAACAGTCTGTAGAAGAAATATGATTAGACTGTGCAAATGCTATAGCTATTAAGCTGAATAAAGGTGTGCTTGGTACTGACAAAGATGTAGTCCTTAGTATGTTGTTATATTGTACCTGAAGGTGGTCCTCTGTACAATAACACCAATCTGAAAGATGGAGTAGTTATACTAGAAGAAAGTTTTACTACGAGCAGTGGGTGATGTTGACTTTCGAGTCATGATTTGTGGAGATGTGAATGCCAGGACTGGCTCTAGCCAGTCGAAATGCGAAGATATGGCAAACTTTGAGTCTTTTAGTGGGGGTTTTATGATGACCATTTAGAAGACAGTTTCCGTAGAAACTCAAAGATGAAAATGTAAACAATTTTGGAAGATCCTTGTTGGACCTTTGTTTTTTGTTTTGATCTTGACATTTTGAATGGATATTGCAATGGAGACAGAGATGGAGAGTATACATTTGTTTCACCACAAGGATGTAGTGTTATTGATTATTTTCTTGTTCCAGAATGTTTTTTTTTTTCCCAAAAATGCAATATGATTGTTGGTGATTGTCTTGAATCCTGGCATTTACCAATAGAAATGATATGGCAAAACGGAATGACCAAAAATACCCAAGCTCAAGAACCTGTTGTTGAAGAAAAAATCTTTTGGTCAGAGGAGAATGCTGGGAATTTTTGAAAATGAGCTGAATTCCAATAACTTTAAAGAACAGCTTGAAATGCCTACCAGTTGATAAATGTGGATGTCAACAGATGTGTGAATATTTTTGTTCGAGCAATGTATAGTGCTGCTGCATGCATGGTGAGAATGGTTGGTAAAAGAAAGAGAATCAGGATGAGTGGTTTGATTATGAATGTGACCAGAAGAAGAAAGAGGTGAAGAAGCTACTCAAAAAACTTTCCAAAGTAACAAAGCAAAAGACAAAAAAGAAGAACTGAAAGAAAAATATACTAGTGAGCGATCAGATTATGTTGAATTTGAAGCGACAGAAGAAACGGGAATTTGAGCAAACAAAGATTAAAAAATTAAAAGACTCTATTAGTGATTCAAAATTATTTTGGGCAACAATTAGAACAATTAACAGAAAAAGGATGACTTATAGCGATATAACTATTGAGCAGTGGTTTGAGCATTTCCGCAATATTATTTTTAATTACCCTGAGAATATAATTGAAAACAATAGAAGTGTTGATTTAGAAGCTAATGACTTTGAAGAACCGTTATTTAATGATCCAATATCTAGAGAGGAGATTGTTAACAGTATAAAAAATTTAAGGTCTAGGAAAAGTGCAGTCCAGACATGATCTTAGGGGAAATGCTAAAACATTCTAATATCGATTATGTTTTTACATTATTTTCTCTGGTTCAAAAATATCTTCTCAGAAACAGCAAATTGTATATAGCATTCATAGATTTCCGTAAAGCGTTTGATTCTGTTAATAGAAACTTGCTGTGGACCACATTGCGCAAAGAAGGTGTAAATGGTAAAGTGTATAGGGCCCTTAGAAGTGTATACAACTCGGTGCTTGCTTACGTCCGAGATAAAGGTATGTATTCTGACTTATTTGAATGCCCACGTGGAGTTAAACAAGGATGCCTGCTAAGTCCCCTGCTGTTCTCATTTTTTATCGACGAATTGGCTACAGAAGTAGTTAAAAAGGGGAAAGCATGGTGTTCAGTTAATCACAGGTGCTAATGATGTATTTCTGATGTTGTTTGCGGACGATGTTATTCTTTTAGCAGATACTACAGTGGGACTACAAAACCAATTAAATGCACTGAAACAGGAAGCTGATAGATTAGAGCTTACAGTAAATCTGGACAAAACAAATGTAATCGTTTTCCGGAAAGGGGGTCATCTTTCAGCCCACGAAAAGTGGTTTTATGGAATGGAAATGATGAGATTAGTGTATCAAATTCATATAAATATCTTGGTCTTTTCTTCACCACAAAGTTGAGCTTACAAAAGACATGGGTTGAAACCTATAGAAAAGGGAAAAAAGGCACGATAGAAATCTTAAGATCCTTAAAAAAAAAGTAATTGTATCGATTTCTCTCTTTTTTGGAAACTCTTTTTGACTCTCAGATTGAGCCAATGTTAACGTATGGTGCTGAAGTATGGGGTTTATTCAACAACATGTGAAATGGAGAAGGTTCATACATATGCAATCAAACGTTTTCTATCGGTACCATTGCATTCGCCAAATAAATTGTTATATGGAGAAACTGGTCGGTACCCCCCTATATGGTTAGAACCTACATAAAATGTATTAGATATTGGCTTAGATTACTACAACTCCCAATAAAAAGATTGTGCAAACAAGCTTATGAAATGATGTTGATTCAGATGGAAAATGGAAAGCAAAATTGGGCATATTCTGTAAAGAACGTGTTAGCTACTCATGGGTTCGGGATTGTTTGGATGTGTCAAGATGTTGGACAAGTGTTTTGTGTCCGAATTTAAAGATCGGTTGACCTCGTCTTCTAAACAAG
>JADBJO010005751.1:63126-65626 GCA_016801955.1 Conus betulinus | reverse complement strand
AAGGCAATCTGTGTTGTTCCATTTGTGTTATTCTTAGCCAGTAACGAATACACTTTACCACTGAAATTAAATGTATAGGGTATCTATTGGTCTCTCCATATACCAGATCGTTCGGTGTTTTCAATGAAACACCCATAAATTTCTTTAGAGCATACAGGTGAATTTTCTCAATATGCATAGCATCAGAATCAAAACCCCATATTTCAGCACCATATTGTAGCATCGGTTGAATTTGAGCGTCAAATAATTTCAAAAATAAAGTCAAAGATTCAATATTTAACATCGTTAATTTCTTCAGTATACACAATAACGCATATTTAGCTCTACTTGCAAGATCTTTACAAGCGAAGGTAAAGCTTAAACGTGTAGAAAAATATATACCAAGATATTTGTAAGCATTCACAACGGGCATATCAGTTCCATTATATATACCACCTCCCTGGCTGCAAGATATCCACCCTTTCTGAACACAATTATATTGCTTTTATTCATGTTTATGTTTAATCGAAGTGAAGCGGATGCTCTTTCTAAACTGTTCAACTGGTTTGTAAGCCAACTATCGTTTCAGACATCAATGCAACATCGTCAGCTAAAAGAAGAATGAAAATTTCCAAAAAATCATTTATGAATTTTGCACCATGTCGTCCAGAATTAGTCACTTCTTTCGTTAATTCATTAATGAACAAAGAAAACAAAATGGGACTACAAACATCCCCTTGTTTAACTCCAGTTGTACAGGTTATATAATCAGTCAGAGACCGCCGCTTCTTACTCTAGCTTTTACAGAGTCGTACATGCTCATGACACATTGATACAATTTACCTCTTATCCCATTTTTAAACAAAATTCGCCATAATATACTCCTGTTAACAGAATCAAATGCTTCTCAAAATCAATAAAAGCGACATATAATTTACGATTCAAACAAAATAAGTGAACATGTGGTCTATCGTGGAGTAATTTCGTTTAAATCCAGCTTGGCACTCACCTGTGAGGTTCTTTTCAGAGAGAGAGAGAGAGAGAGAGAGAGAGAGAGAGAGAGAGAGAGAGAGAGAGGGGGGGGGGGGGGAACAAACGTGTTATTCAGTATAGGCTGCAGCCCCTTCTAAAGGGAGAAACACACACATGATGACACTTTGACAGTAAATATAAGAGACACATCAACACATTGAGAACAGAGAGAACACCTTAAAACTAACGAAAATTATAGGCACATGCTTCAATATCAGTAATTAGTTTCTTTCACTGCGTTAGCATGCCTTTGTAAGATTTTGTAAAGTTACAAGCATACATTCCTCAATATGTTGCAGTTATTACTCGACATTAATAAGACCACGTGGAATAAACATGGGTTTGCATAACATTTTCGAGGAATGTACTTTTGCCTAAGATCACATTGACTAGGACAGCAAAACAGAATATGTACTTGGTTTTCTTACTGTTCTTTAGCACAGCGGGCATATCTGGGAATTATTTGAAGCTTTCTTGTACATGTAACGATGAATTACAATGTCCGTTAATCCGTCATTTCTCTTATGCCTAATACCCATGAGGGAGGGTCCTTTCTGGCTGACGAGAGAGAGAGAGAGAGAGAGAGAGAGAGAGAGAGAGAGAGAGAGAGAGAGAGAGAGAGAGAGAGAGAGAGGAGGAGGAGGCATACTGATAAATAATGGAGACACTGCTCACTATCTTATTGAAATACAATTCCTTCAACAAAACAAAAGCAAACAAACAAACAAACAATCGAATATAGAAAAGGGGCACATTTTAGTGGGAAAAAAAAAGCAATAAATCGGTACATAAAAGATGGATATATAGATCGATAGAAAGGCAAAGCAATAGGTAAATACCAAATCAGTACATAGAAAGATAGATATATAGACAGATAGACAGGCAGGCAGGCAGGCAGGCAGACAGACAGACGGATAGATAGACATATAGATAGATAAATGAATAAATAGATACATAGACAGATAGATGCGAGTCCTGAACTTTAATCTCATCCACGAACATACTAGTATTCATCCCACAATCTGTCTAGCTTGCTCGGAGTTGTTTCACAGCCACACATCATTCTCTTTTAAATTGCACTTCTTTAATCCTCTCATCTTCGTCATTAGTTCATTCATCCATCAGCTTGGTCTCTAAACTGAGTGGACGTGGTGTAGCGTATATGGACTAATCCACTCACAGTGACACCTCCTTGATGAAACTGAAACTGAAACGCTCTTGTAAAGAATATGTTTCTCGCACTCTGCGACCATTATTGCTTTCATCTGTTTGTCTGTGGTAATCCCTGTCAGGAGTTGTTGAGACAGCACTGAACAATGCCAGACAATACCCCTCCTTCTGGTGCTGTCTTTGGCATCACACTTAGAGCTGGCAAAGACAAAGTCTGCTCACTCCCTGCTGTCATCCTCCCACCTTCTCTTCTGCCTGCCTCTTCTTCGTTCCTCCTGGCACCGTTCCCAGCAGAACGCCGATGGTTCCTGACAGGCCT
>JADBJO010005751.1:53126-55626 GCA_016801955.1 Conus betulinus | reverse complement strand
GAAACCAGTCTGGTCCACTTACAGTAGGAGTGGGAGAACAAGCCTGTCTGGTGATACATGCTTCCGTGCGTTTACAGGAAGGAACCAGGAAAATGTCTGACACTGTCAGTGATGTTCTTCATTTGTAGTATGTTTACATGGAATTAAAGGAAAACGTCTGATATTGTTAGCAATGGTCTTGTCTTGTACTCTTTTTTCATGGAATTAAAGGAAAATGTCTGATGTTGCTAGCAATCGTCTTCTTTTGTAGTGTATTTGCATGGAATTAAAGGAAAATGTCTGATGTTGTTAGCGATGGTCTTTTGTAGTCTATTTATGGAATTAAAGGAAAATGTCTGATGTTGTTAGTGGTGTCCTACATTTTGTAGTGTATTTACATGGAATTAAAGGAAAATATCTGATATTGTAAGTGAGGAAAATGTCTGATATTGCTAGCAATGGTCTTCTTTTGTAGTGTATTTGCATGGAATTAAAGGGGAATGACTAATGTTGTTAGCGTTGGTCTTTTGTAGTCTATTTACATGGGAAAGTATCTGATGTTGTTAGTGGTGTCCTACATGTTGTAGTGTATTTACATGGAATTAAAGGAAAATATCTGATATTGTAAGTGATGGTCTTCTTTTGTAGTGTGTTGAGACAAAAACAAATGAACATTTCTTACTCTGTAAGTAATATCCACATACTCACAGACACCAGGGCAGAACACTCCTGTGCCTGTTGAATGTTGAGGAAACTTTATTACAGACAAGAAAATATCAGCAAATCAAACTACACGCGCACGCGCGCGCGCGCGCGCTCACACACACAAACACACACACACACACACACACACACACACACACACACACACACACACACACACACACACACACACACACACACACACACACGCACACATACACGCGCACGCACGCACACACAAACACACACACACACACACACACACACACACACACACACACACACACACACACACACACACACACACGCCACGCGCACACGCACGCACACACACACACACACACACACACACATACAGGCACGCACAAACGCACACACGAATACACGCACGCGCACGCACGCACGCGCACAAGCAAGAACGCATGCTTTCACGCGCTCACACACGCACGCGTGCATGCCCACGCACGCACGCACGCACGCACACACACGCACACACACACACACACACACACACACACACACACACACACACACACACACACACACACACACACACACACACACACACACACACGCAACAACATACACAACACACACACACACACACACACACACACACACACACACACACACACACACACACACACCACACACACACACGCACGCACACGCACGCACGCACGCACAAACAAACAAACACAAACAAACAAACAAACACACACACACACACACACACACACACACACACACACACACACACACACACACACACACACCACACACACAGCTGACAAAAGACAGGAACTCTTGATTGTCTGCAAAATGTTTCAGCCCTAGTGCCCTAGGAGTCAACAACAACTATCATTGTTTCAGGATGCTGGAAATCCGGACCAAATCGTGAGCAGAATATATACCAAAATCTCAGAAGGGAACTGGACGGCAGCGAATGTACACAGAAAATGGAAATTTGCATTTGCATCACAAATGAAGTGACGTGATTGAGTATGGCCCTGCTTGGTTACGTCTCCCGGTACCAGAGACAAATCAGCATACTGAAATTGGCTTGTCCTTCCCCGAGGACTGATTGTCTGTTCCCCACCCCTTCTATCCTCCTACTTTTCCCTCACCTCCCACCTCCCCAGGCCCCAGTGTCTTTGAAGACAGCCTGAGACAGGTTCCTCTACACACCAGTCATATTTCAGTGAATCGTCTTACTTTTGGATCTTCTGCCTAGTAGTAGTAGTAGTAGTAGTAGTAGTAGTAGTAGTAGTAGTAGTAGTAGTGTAGTATCATCATCATGATCATGATTATCATCATCATGATTATCATCATTATCATCATCATCATCATCAGCAGCAGCAGCAGCAGCAGCAGCAGCAGCAGTAGTAGTAGCAGTAGTAGTAGTAGTAGTAGTAGTAGTAGTAGCAGCAGCAGCAGCAGCAGCGGCGGCAGTAGGTCAATGTCCTATACACAGCCTGCAGGATGCTTAGCAACAGGCTGGAGAGAGATGCTCAGACTCACAGTGAGTCGATCATTCATTCACCACACGTGCTGCCAGTGACTGGGCCGGTATAGCTGATAATGGAAATATTCCGTGTCACACCACTTAGCTAAAATATGCTGGAAGTCAAACAATTCAAGTTTTTCGTTTCTTTTCCTTTTTGTTGTTTCTTCTTCCTGATTTCCGTGCCATATCGTTTTTTTTTTTCTGTCTGTCTGTCTGTCTTTACTCTGTCGTCTATATTCTAAAGTAACTGGTTCTAAACTTCTTTACAACAAAAAATATCCCTTCCCCACAATAGGCATGGGCGTCATTAAC
>JADBJO010005751.1:38126-45626 GCA_016801955.1 Conus betulinus | reverse complement strand
TCACGAGTCCTTGTCACGTAATGTTCTTTGTGTGGGTTCAAACGGTTCAAGCCGAGGAGAAAATTGCAAGTCCTCAGAAGCCGGTCACGTATTTGTCACTCGGCTTCATTTACAGAAGAATATGAACTGACAAATTCTTTGTATGTTCTTTGGTTACACAGTCGGTTTCTATAAAAGTATGTTGTGTCTAACATGGGCTCAAATGGGAAAACTATAACTATACAGTGCATTTGTATCCTTTTAATGGATGACCATCTGAGAGTTTTCCTGAAAGTCTCTTTCTCGCACTGCAGGCATTTGTGCTTTTTGGACCTGGTAGGTGCTGGAATACCCTATATTATAAAGAAAAGGGTCAATACAGACTAGAATGCTGCGCCATGACAGTATCTTCACTACTATCATTGGTCAGTCAGAATTGAATGTCTGTAGTTCTATGACTCCGCATGTACCCCCCCCCCCCCCCCCCTCCTCTCTCTCTCTCTCCCTCCGTGTATGTGTGTGTGTGTGTGGTGTGTGTGTGTGCGTGTGCGTGTGTGTGTGTGTGTGTGTGTGTGTGTATGCAGGCGTGCGTTCATGCGTCCGTGTATTCACGAGCATGCGTGCGTGCATAAGCACAAGCCTGTGTGCATCTATGTGTTCGAACATAGATTGGTCAGAGCGGGTATATGCTGTGTTTTTGTTGATATAGGAATGTTTTCTTGCTCTTAACGTATTTGTTTTTCTTGACTTTTTTTTTTTGGGGGGGGAGGGGGAGAGAGGAGGAGAGGGGGGGGGGGGTGGGGGGGGGGGGGGGGAGGGGGGCGCATGGCGTAGTATGGAAAAAATTGCGGTAGTTTATGGATTTTATCCTGAATTGAAACCCAAAATGTATTTCCTCATGATTACCTTTCTTTCCATCCCCACTGTACCAACTACTCCTACGTCCTGTGTTGCATCGTGTTCTTCACGCCAGCAAGGTGATGGCAACAAACCTCTGTGCAGTTGGATGGACATGGGGTGGCCTCTGTCCGCAGAGAGAAGCTCAACCTTGAGGATTCCAACACAAAGGAATTTTCTGTCGCTTTCAAAGCATGATCAGAACAGACACTGGATAATACAACCAATGTGACCCTAAAGCAGAGCAACGTTTGCTCTGTGGGTTAAACGTGAGAATTTGATCCATCCATGTAGTGCACCACTACTGACGTGTCAGAAAGAAAAGGAATTGCATGATTGCAAATCAACATTCGTTTTTTTTTTATCTCTTTTCTTTCCTAATAACATTTGTGTCGTTCAAATCGAAAAGTTTACGCATTTAACCGGAAATTAAATCTGATTCAAGTGTTAGTTCGTTTAAAAGTTTATAGCCTTTCTTTTTAGATCCTCTTTCATTTATAAAAGCCTTAGTCGTGCTACATAATTCCCAAGACTCTGAACACCTTTTCACGACTGACAACAACTAAAGGCAGGTTTGATATGCTGGATTTGCCTTGTGATATCTCTAGCTCGACAACCCTCTGTGGACGGTTGACGCCATGATGCATATAGAAAGCCTGAATATAGATTCTGAAGAAGACGCAAGAAGACCGATCTGGGCGCACTGCTTCTAAGATGAGACAGGAAAAACACAAGAGAAAAAACAGGATGGGTAGAAGGCAAAGAGTGATGGAGCCAGTAGGTAGAGGGAGATAAAGAGGAAATGGGTGGGAGGGAGAGAAAATTATCTGACTGATCAACTGATTCTTCAGTATTCCATACAGTGAGTGATCATGAAGAATTCTTGGCGATTTCTTTTTTACACAAAGGCTACCAGTTTTCTTTGGTACTTAGCCTTATTCAGTTCGTTTTTTTTCATAATTCCCAAGAAAGCATCCCTCCCAATAATCATCTCCCCCATCCCACTCTCACGCCTGGCTGACACACAGATCTCAGCACCTGCGATCCTTCAAAACTTCTTTTCTTTGACAGTTGACCATCACATAAACTCAGTTTCCCGTCACTCCACTTTCTCTCTCCCACACCAGCCACCAGTCCCCCCGATCCTCCCCCCCACCCCACGTCCCTGTCCAAAGCCTCTATTTCTCAACACCTCCCCACTTCCAGGCCATTATAGTTTTAGTTCTGAAGCTTACCACTCTCAGACAACTAAAGTGTCGTGTGGATGCTGTCAGGATGGCGCTCAACCAGCCGCTGAGAACAGTTGGAGCCCTCTCTCTCTCTCTCTCTCTCTCTCTCTCTCTCTCTCTCTCCCCTCCCCCCCCCCCCCCCCCCCCCCCCCCCCCCTCTCTCTCTCTCTCTCTCTGTGTCCCCCTGAGCCCCCATCTTTTCTCCGGAACAGAAGAGTAATAAGGTTTCTAGCGAGTTATCGTTAACACTGGTACCAGTACCATAACAGCGACGAACGCAATCAGTCAAGAGTACTATTTGGGCGTGCATCCATTGTGAAGCGGAGATGTCACTTCGGAAATGAGGAAAGTAATTGGATTGTGTGGTGGAGATGCGAAGTTACTAAGGGAAGGCCGTTCACCTGATTAAGGGCCACAGTCACTGCTTGAAACTGTTTGTCTTGGCGGGGAAAACTAGGCTGTCAAGCAGGAGGGAGGAAGAGGGGGAGGTATTGAGAGAAGGGGAGGGGAGGCAGGGAGGAGGCTGGGAATAGGTAGGCGTTCGAGCCAGAGATGGGAAGAGAAGAGATAGAATAAACACTCACACAAACACACACACTCACACAAATACATTATATTTTTGATGGGGTGATGTGTATAGCAGCACGGGTGTGTGTGTGTGTGTGTGTGTGGGGGGGGGGGGCTGCACTATATTGTCGATTTTATTTTTTCTTTTTTGCACAAGATGTGTGGGTCACACGATATTGCATTGTACATTTCTTATCAGTACACAATCATTTTACTGGTTCAAGTAACAACAATACCAATCCGCCCCTCATGAACACACACACACACACACACACACACACACACACACACACACACACACACACACACACACACACACAAACACACACACACACACACACACACACACACACACACACACACACACATACTCTCTCTCTCTCTCTCTCTCTCTCTCTCTTTCTCTTACACACACACACACACACACACACACACACACACACACACACACACACACCTCTCACTTGTATCCAAAGCAGTACATAGTCAGTTGTCTCTCATTTATAATTCGGGAAGGGCTGAAATTTACCTGTCAATGACAGACTGGTGAATCAGCCTTCGTCAGCCCGTACCTATAACAACATTGCCTTTGGAGTGATGACCACTGTTGTACAATTTTTCAAGCTGTCTGTTACACCTCACTGTTCTAAACTCGGCAGTAGATACTGGTTATTAAGTCGAAAATGGACTCTCCCACAGACTTCGGCATTTCCACCGAGACACCACTACCAAAGCCAGCTAACAGCTTCTCGTTCTTCATGTCATTTGTAGCTTTCTAATTTCAGTCCCTCAAGAAGCCACTAGTGTCAATTGTGGAATTGTCGAGAAGCCAAGTACATCAGCTGTGAGCACTGGTGCCAGTTCAGTTCTACTTATGTGTTAGGGTTATGCCAAAACGTCCCAAAGGAAAGAATGGTATGTTAGTATGACCAAAACCGAGTTTGTCTGGGAGTGGTCGATAACCTTTTTGTTCTCTCGTACAGGGCACAAATGTCCTCCAAGTCTCTGTTTCCTTTCTTCTGCTTGAATCTCTGAGCTGTTGCGTTTCTCCTTGTGGGGATAGGAAATCATTCCATGACACTTCTCTGTGTATCCCCTGAAAAAAGTACAGTTATCGGAACGGCATTGCCCCATCAGGTGCATGGTTTTCCTCTCTGTAATGAGACACCAGGCTGATTTTAGACTCTAGCGTCTGTGAACAGCCGAGGATCTTATCGCCACCTGTTAGCGGAGCTTCACTGTGGCGTGTCCCACTCCTCTGATATATTACTGCGACCGATCTAAACCAAGGCAGAAAACCGCTGCTCCTGAAGCTTTCGTTCTAGGCTACTGTTGCTGCATTTATTTCAGTTTGATTACACGGACATTTCCTATCGTTTCCTAACTATCATCTTGGGTTTCCCAAGGGTTACCTGGCAATCATAGCTCATGTCTGTTCAGCGACACATTCAAACGTTCTAAGTCTCCTCCTCAGTTAGGTAGTAAAATGATCGATCTGCTTCCAGGTTCTGTTTGTTTTACATTCACGTGATTTGTTTGAAATTCTTGTGATTGAAAGTGGGCAATCTATCCTGTCATTTTTGATCGCACACCACTGGATAAAAATCATGGTCGTTGTCTGTGCGTCTTTACAAAGAATGTTGACGAGGGGCGTATTCAAAGCCAGCCACACGTTCCCCATAACTAACACTGCTCTCAATATCCCGAAAATACTGACAACAGGCTCAGCTCCCAATGTACTCATGCCATCAGTTCATCAGCGCTATACTGTAGAATGGTGACCCCTGCATACAAGATGATGAATTTTGCCGTCAGGAGACGTTCGTTGATGGGGGTCCACCACTCTCTGGCACTGCTGTATATGAGTCGAGATTAAGGCACCCTGTCCCGATGGATTCCTCTCAACGACAGGATGGTCTACCTTATCGACATTAACATCTTCATCTGACGACAGCGTGATGTAAAAAAGAGAGAGAATACGAATACGAATATTTTATTTGAAAGAGAGAGAGAGAGAGAGAGAGAGAGAGAGAGAGAGAGAGAGAGAGAGAGAGAGAGAGAGCAATTGAGAGAGAGCAAGAGAGAGAGAGAGAGAGAGAGAGCAAGAGAGAGAGAGAGAGAGAGAGAGAGAGAGAGACAGACAGACAGACTGAGACACACAGTGAGAGAGAGAGCTGAGAGGGATAGAGAGATAGAGACAGACAGACACACACACACGCACACACAGAGAAAGAGAGGGGGAGGGAGGGAGGGAGAAGACCTGGTGATAGGTATGTATGTTGATTGTAATCTGATTGGTGGGACAGATGGATGCACACATAATTAACCTTCATAAACAAAAACACCACAAAAGAATAACAACACAACAAAGTATTTTTCAACATCGTTTTGGTGTTGGAACTCTGTTATTCTGATTTCTTTGGGGGATGGAGGTGGCGGGGACAGACCTGAGAGGGAAATGCGCTATCCTTTTTGTTCCTTGCTGTAAAGCACTAAAGTATGAGGAAAACTGTCATTCTTCCAAACTACTGCTAAACTGCAGTTACTTTATGAGTCACGTTATGAATACCTGAACTTGAACAGCGCGTTGGAGAGTAGAGAGCTCGCAACACCGTTAGGCTGTGCTATGCCTTGTTCCTGCAGTCATATTTCTGTTTTGCTGTTCATGATTAAGAGTGGGAGGAAAGAGAGGAGAAATGGGTTTCAGAAAGGCGTGAGCGCTATCTAAAATTAGTCAGCAATCTTTATCACAGATCCAGTCACCATAAACCCCATTTGTTAGTACTGCCAATACTTTTTTGTGAAGTAAAATTTTATTAGCATGTAAATTAGCCTTTGTCACTATTCAAAACAAGAACATCTCTTGTTTTTTCAAAAGGAGAATTACTGTGCTTTTTGTGCAGACGTCTAATATATGATTTCTTCACCTACATCCGCTTATGTAGCCTCACGTGAAAGAGGACAACATACTGGAACTGGTCTGTCTGCCACACCCCATCACAGGGCTGTTTAAGAGTTTCACCGACGAGTATATCTTCAAATTACTGTCAAGAAGCCATATAAACGCATCCTTACTTTGCATATTGAGCGCACACGGTCACTGGACTTTCCAGTTCTATGCAATAATAGAAGAAAAAAAAAACAATGCCAAGCTCACAACCAGGCGCCTTCATTTGCCTTTGCTAGGTGCCAAGCATCAATATATTTGGTAATTTTGCTGCCTGTCACTAAGAAAGCATTCTATCTGTTCGTGGTCGAAAGCATCATGAGACAGTTAAATGTCGATGACGGAACAGATACGACCAATCAGATAGCGCATCTCTTTAAAAGCATTCGAAGGGATCAATGACCTCCCCAAATCGGGAAGGATTACTCACCCCTTCTTTTCTCGGAGAAAGCAGGTCTTGCTGCCATTTTGGATCCTACTTCTTCCTGTAAGACAACCAAGACACATTAGGATTTTACCCTTTAAATGTAGAATTCTCCTTAGCATTATTCTCCTTACTCTATCCTCACTAATTCGGTGGTAATCACATGAAATGACTTTTTGAGTCTTCGGAATTCTCCGGATTTGACAAGAACTTACAAGAAGCAGGAATTAGTGAGCATGAAGGGAGTCCGGTTAACGTCTCAACATATAGCCGACACGACGAGGATCACGAGTTGAGGCATTAAGATGGGTATTACAGGGGATGGTTTCAACTGGATACCTTTGACAAAATCCGTTATTCACTCGTGGCGTCCGTGATTCATTAATTCGCTGCCAAAGGAGAGACCATTGAAGTATTATAGTTCAGCCGAAGCATGGCTTAATTGTCTCCTATCCATAACATGATGTATCTCTGAATAACCCTAAATAATTCCAATCTCAGCCGTTTTTGCTCCTACTTCTCCGGTCAGGTTTCGAAGTTGTTTTCAATATTTCTTTGATGTCTGTTTATGACACAATGGGCCGTCTAAAGAAATGTCTCCATTTGGATATTCACACACACACACACACACACACACACGCACGCACGCACGCACGCACGCACGCACGCACGCACGCACGCACGCACGCACGCACGCACGCACGCACGCACGCACGCACGCACGCACACACACACACACACACACACAACACACACAACCTCTTCATATGTATATCTATCTAACTATATCTCTCTGTCTCTCTATCTATCTAACTATAATCATCTTTGTAGATTTTCATCCTTAGTTACCAGTCCCCATTGCATGTGTCTATAAAGGTTCTGCCTTTTGAGTTTTAAACAAAATCAAAATCAATTGGTTTATTTAAATTCTGGTTTTCCCCTTCTCTGACTGCTTGCATCTGTTTGGGGTTTTTTTGAGATTGTTCATGTTTGCAGAAGGATCCACTCGATTGTCCTGGGTTTCCATTCTGCTTTCCTAACAGTGTTTTTCGCCCTGTAGCCAAAGTCCTGATGCAAGTCTTATAGTGATCTTCTCAAGTGTTATACAGCTGTTGCTCTTGCAGGTTCTGCTAACCTCCCTTTGGAGGAACAGTAAAAAACTAACGACAATACTCACAGAAGAAGGATTTCTTCCATGCCCCTTTTTCCTTACACGGAAATATGTCTAATAAAGTTATAAATCAACACACGGATTTCGATGTTTGCTTCACTGTCTTTTCCGGAAAATAAAGACATTAGGGACAAGGTTTTATTATCACACACACACACACACACACACACACACACACACACACACACACACACACACACACACCACACACAAGTACACATTCATACACAGACGCACACGCACACACACATAATATATCTGCCCCCCCCCCCCCCCCCCTTTTTTT
>JADBJO010005751.1:25626-33126 GCA_016801955.1 Conus betulinus | reverse complement strand
GATGTGGATGCTTTCTCCCGGTTTTTATCGGGTCTATGTACAAGAGAGCGGAAAATTGTATCGCCATGCGGCTAAGACACTGAGACTGAAAACGGCGACCGGACGGTGTAAACGGTAGGCTGCCTCCCTCTCCTTTTTATTCCGGGGGAGTTTTTATGGGTTTTTTTTTTAAATTCTGGTGGGAGTTGGTTTGTTTCTAGCAAGCACAAGCTGTAGTTCGGTGTAAACAATAGTAATCGGTCGAATGGGGTTATATCCACAACCCCTCCTCCTCTTATCTCCCTCCCTCTCTCCTTTCTATGTGTCTCCGTCTCTCTCTGTCCCTGTCTCTCTCTGTCTCTCTCTGTCCCTCCCTCTTACTTTCCCTTGTGATTATGGATCCTACTATCTGTCTGTCTGTCTGTCTATCTGCCTGTCTATTCATCTCTCTGTCCGTCAGTCTCTATCTGTCCGTCTGTCTGTCTGTCTCTGTCTGTCTGTCTTTCTCTGTCTGTTCTCTCTCTCTGTCTCTCTTTGTCTCTCTGTCTCTGTCTCTGTCTTTCTCTCTATCTGCTCAAAGAGCATTTTGCGCAGACAAGCAGCCATTCTAGCAGGGAAAAACAAATATGCCTCTTAAAAAAAAAACAGTGCCTTCACGGGAATTGTACTTTATGACGACTGGCGAAAACGATGCGATGACTTTCGCAGTGCTCCGTGTCACGCAGTGTGCAATTCGAGAACGACATGGGGGCCAGTAAAAGACCCAGGCAAAACAAATGATAATGCCACCATTCATGAATAGAATGATCTGACAAACGGAGAGATGATGACATATTTTATTCTGTAAATGAGCCATAAAATAAGATAGCATTTGGAGAATTATTAGTACCTGTGAGCTTGATGAGCCATGAAAATATGCAGATCATAGTTCGCCATGCTTTGCCTTATCATACATAAAGAATAAACCTGAATCCGACGAAGAAAAGCTACAAACAAGCATACACACACTCACGTCTAACATCCTAACCCCCCAAGATCTATGCCCACGTATGTGTGTTTGTCTGTGTGCACGCGTACCAGCGTGTGTGTGTGTGGCGTACATCTGCGTGGGTGCGTGCACACGTGCGTGCGTGCATCCGTGCGTGTGTCTGTTTTGTGTGTGTGCATGTGCAATATAAACATTTCGTTTTTAATGTGAATATCAATATGTGTATAATACTTACCCTTTTGAATTCGCTTTAGATGTGCATTCCAGAAAACTGTTAGAGAGGAGGATTTCCTAAATAATGATGAAATGGTGCGAGGGAAATGTGGTGCATCTCCCAAAGGACAGGGTCACTGTTTGCCAGTGGTGTTTTCAGAATCTACGTTTTACTCTTGTTTCCAGACATAACGATTAATCGGAAATTAAACCAGTGGTAGACAGCTATTTAGTTTAGATTTGAAAAAAAAAGAACAAAAACAAGTCTGAAGACTTGATGAATTGTTTGCTGAAGTAATTTACAAATTTTGCTCACAGCGCTGTTTTGCGACCATTGCACACGCAACAAATCCGTGGGGCGCTTGCTGGATAATATCGCTATCAAATAAAGACATACCTCCCTTCTTTCCCTTTCCCCTACAACCCCTCTCGTAACCTCCTGACGCAAAAAGTGGGATTGCGACATTCCGCAGTGCAATGAAAAATTTCTCTGAAACACAGTAAAGCTTGGCAATGCCTTTCCCATCAGTGAAAATGGTATAAACAGTCTGCGATCCATGCCTCAGTCTTGCTGACAGTTCTATCATACGTTAGTTACTCTTGTCTCAAGATGCATGATGGATGGGAGAGAGATTTGCAATACAGCACTGCAGCTGTCAGTTGGACTTACGTGAACGAGTTTGAAATGACAGCAGAAAACACGAAAACAAACTGGGATGAAGGGTGATGATGGTTTAACCTGACCTTCTGTTTTTTTGTTTCTTCATTCATTCTTTCTGTTTTTCTTTCTTTCTTTCTTTTTGTGTGGAGGCTTTGACGTGAGCGCGCGGGGGGGGGGGGGGGGAGGAGGGGGGGAGTGGAATGATGGCTGAGGGCACACACAGACTCGCAATAGTGTGAGCAGAGTGTATGCTGGGTAGGGTGCAGCTAAACAACTTTGTTGATAGCAGGGTTGGTAAAGTAGAGAGAGAGAGAGAGAGAGAGAGAGAGAGGGGGGGGGAGGGAGGGGAGACCTGCAAATCAGCTTTTCAAGTCGGTCCGCTTTTACCTGCTTAAAATGAGTATGTCAATGTCGTCTTGAAAGCGCTATGATATCATCTGAAATACTGCGCTTGAAATTTGCCCACAGTTAGTCATTATTATTAGTGTAACCTGATTCCTATTTCCCTTACTACGCGCCTTGAATGTAGACTGTTGGAATATGTGGGACCAAAGATACACACATTTTACTGTGGTTTTCATTTAGATCTTATTCCAAGATGTTCCAATGGAAGAATTCTTTTCTTGTTTATATCTACCTGTCTAGCTAGCTAGCTAGCTAGATGTCTGTCTATTCATCTATCGATACATACTTATCTCCACACACACACACACACACACACACACACAAACACACCACACACACACACACACACACACACATATATATATATATATATATATATATATATATATATATATATATATAGAGAGAGAGAGAGAGAGAGAGAGAGAGAGAGAGAGAGAGAGAGAGAGAGACATGACCTGTGCACAGGGATTCCTGATGAAGGATGAAAAGCCGAAAATTTGGAAAATGAAAAAAAAAGTGGAAGAAACAGGCACGGGCACGTGGACTTTATATATATATATATATATATATATATATATATATAGAGAGAGAGAGAGAGAGAGAGAGAGAGAGAGAGAGAGAGAGAGAGAGAGTAATCAATTCCAAGGATAATTAACGGAGCACCATTCCAGCAACTTACAGAGCAGCTTGATGTTGCAATGACCGCAAGAAATATATTCAATTATGAACAAAGCTTGCTCTTATGTCTTAGATTGAAGAACATAGGGGGAGATAAGCATTCATATCTGCAGTGGTAGATAATTCTGCCTAACTAAAGTATGTGCTTGAGAGGGTGAATGGGGAATGATAAATGCTTCTCAAAATGAGCCTTCAGCAAGCCTATAGTCTCCAATGTGGAAACAATTTCCAGTGGGGAGAAAACCCACTAATGTATAACTCCTGGTCAAATACCGGTATTTCGAAACTTGATTGTTTCTCATCAGTGACCGCGGAAAGTGGTAACTTGACTCCTCTGCCTTTTCGGTTTTTAAGAAGAATGCTATCCCAGAAAAAGGCTGGTGTGCAATACCGTAGTATGTTTGTTGAGTTAAAAAAAAAACAACAACAAAAAAACAAAAAAAAAACAAAGGGTGCCACCTAAGAAGCAAAAGAAAATCATGAAAGAGCAAAACAAGCTAGATTTCCTTGTGAAAAGTAGAACATATAAATATATAAATATGTATATAAATAAATATATAAAAAGATAACGTAGCTGGTAATGGACACAGTCCATGTCACACCACTTTGCGCAAACATGACTGGAAGTCAAACTATTCAGCTTTTTCCTTATTTCATCGTTTCTTTTTTTCTATATTTCATGCCATTTTTCTTTCTTTCTGTGTTTCTGTCTGTCTGTCTTTACTCTTGTTATTTACTAAACTCACTGGTTCTAAACTGCTTTATATAAGAATATGTTTTGCTTAGGCAACAGGCATGAGCATAGATAGCTGATTCGTTTGACTAGTAGTCTTCTTGCCTTTTGAAAATTTTGTTATACAGACCCAAATCGGCTATTATGCCGTTTGTTATAATGCATGAAAGATGGTATAAAAAACCACCCTGCTATATAACCCAGCCCCTCAAACTCAAATTGCCCGTAAACTGCTTAACTGAACACCTTATGTGGGGGAATCTTTTGAGCAGTTAGCAATGCTTAAACGGCAAGAACAAATGGCGGTTATTGAGTCCTGCTTAGGCGGTCACAAAGAACGCAAAAGCTCGACTTAAGAGTCCATCATCCCCCCGATTTTCTTTCTGAAGAAGAAAATGATGGCATTTGCGAATTCACTTATTCTCCCTCCCAACCTTGGTTCAAGGGGACACCTCTCGTGTTGTTGGAAAAACCGATGGACTGTGTTCCAAATTGGTGTGTCTATCAAAGCATATAAAGTTTTGGCGTCGTCTGGCTTCGATTTTGTATAAAAAAATGTTCCATCTTTACAGAGGACAAGGAAGGGAGATGTGGAGGTGTGGGTGTTTTGAGTTAAATCTCTGTGAGAAAAGATGTTTACTTTGTAGATTTAAGTTGGTGCTGTCCTGTACATTAATCATTTCGTTCATTTCCTCTTTCAATTGAACTTCAAATCTCTGCAAGATCAAAGTAGTCTCTTAGTCATCCCATCTGTATCTCAATCTGTCTCTCCATCTGTCTCCCCATCTTCTTCCTCTCTTTAGCCCTTTAACTTTCTCCTTGCGTCCTGCACCCTTTAGACATCTTGGGCTAGTTTAATCATCTGCAGAGCTGTGATTCCTTGATCACTCCTATCACTGCTTGGTTCCAGACTTGTCTGCAGCGTAATGGAAAATGCTGAAAATGCCCACAACATTGCCGTCCGTTTGCCACCAGCTCCGCGGCCCATTTTGTTTGTGATTGGCTAAGGTCTTCCCACCTCCTTCCTGTCCCCAGGACCGCCATAATGACACGCCCCTTGACCCGCCACAGCGCTCTCAGAAACGTCAAAGTGGATGGGGTGCCAGACATCAAAGTCTGCCCTGTCGTGTCTGTAATGACGTAGACTGCCTGCAGGCATGGTAGCAGCCTTGTGTGGTTGGCGGTAAGGGGAGAAAAATGGTCATCAGGCGCTCGCACTGTGACAAAGAAGAACATGGACAATGTTGACCAGTGTAATGGCTGAAGAATGATGTGACGAACAGGCATGCACAGTCCATTATTTCTTCTGATGAAACAGGTGCCATGGCAAAGGCGATACTGCACAAAACTCCAGGCCTTGCAAGTCCAAAGCTTACAATCTGTTGTAGTGCTGATGGGTGAGATAGTACTAGTCATTTTACTGATCGCTCTGTAGACTATGACATTCTATATGAACTCCTTGACACTTCAGAATTTCCTTTTGGATAATAACTCTATTCACGCCAAGGACGTTTTCTGTAATGTTTGTCAATGTTCGTTTTATTATTAAGACGAGAGAACACACCCCAAGCATTATTTCTCAATATAGAGCCGGGCTGTGTAGACAATAGGTGAAGCAACATCAGTACATGTGAAACGTCACTGGGAAAGATTGATGTGCAGACGAGAATGGCATTGCAGGGACACAGACGAGAATGGCATTGTAGGGACACAGATGGGGATGACATTCCAGGGACACAGATGGGGATGACATTGCAGGGACACAGATGGGGATGGCATTGCAGGGACACAGATGGGGATGGCATTGCAGGAACACAGATGGGGATGACATTGCAGGGACACAGATGAGGATGACATTGCAGGAACACAGATGGGGATGACATTGCAGAACACAGATGGGTATGACATTGCAGGAACACAGATGGAGATGACATTGCGGGAACTCAGATGGGGATGACATTGCAGGAAAACAGATGGGGATGGGATTGCAGGAACACAGATGGGGATGACATTGCAGGAACACAGATGCTTCTCCTGAAGCCTGTTGCAGAAGGAGAGAAGCTAGGAATTTTCATGTCGGCCTGTCCTGTTGTTAGCTAGCAAGGCATAATATTTTGCTCATTTTGTGTTTTCTGTTAAGAAACGACTTGATCATTTCAGCTGCGCGTTCTGTTAAGTATGCACACATCTGATGGCCTCCCTTTTCGATTTGTTAAAGTTTTGCACCAAAATACACACCGACCAAGAACTTTCTCTAAACCACAATATTTCTGCCCGCCAATTTTCAGAAGTCACATGTTATATACATATTCACATTATTTGATGTCCACCACCACCACTACAAGTGTCCCCCCTCCCAAGTTCTCCCCTTCCTGGGAACATAATTTGAACCTCGAAATAATGCCTTACTTGTGGCTTCAGGGACAAAATGCGCATTTTCTATGAATGTCAAGATCCTTTGAATTGTGTTGCCGATCCTTCATTCTTGAGCACGAGGTGGTATACCAGCACTTTGCTCTGAAACACTCTGTCCTGACTTATTAACCCCTGTTGACCGACTGACAGGATTGTTCTACGCACGTCCGAAATCATTAAACGTAGCAAGGATATTGAGTCATGGCAGCAACCTTTCATGAAGGTGATTGGCAACAGCTGATGTATGTTAATACGTGACTGACAGTCATCCCAGTGCCCTCATGCTCCATTCTCAGATAGCGACCTTCTACAACAGACGTCAGAAAACGAAGAGTTACGAACGGTATTCAGATCAAAGCTTGGGTGAACGATGCAGAAAGGTACTGCGTGACCGAACCTTGATCTCGTGTTCTAAAGGATGATATATGAAAGAAAAAGCCCTAACCAACTAATGAACAATCGACCAAACGAACTGAGTGACTAACCAGCTAACTAACTAGCAAACTAGCTAGCTAGCTAACTAACTAAAACTGACCGACCAACCAGCAACTAGCTAACCAACCAACCAACCACCAACCAACGAACCCTACCACCCTGCTCAACCAAGCAACAAACTATCTAACTAACTAGCCAGTTAGCTGACTAACTAGCTCACTACTTACTAACTAATGGACTGACTGGCTAACTGTCCGACGAAACTAACTAAGTAACTTACAAACTAGCAAGTCACTAATTAACCGATTAATTAGCTAACAAACTACATCCCTACCTCCATACCTACCTGTCTTCCTTCCTTCCTTCCTTCCTTCCTTCCTTCATACCTACCTACTTACCTACCTACCTACCTACCTACCTACCTACCTACCTACCTACCTACCTACCTACCTACCTACCTACTTACCTACCTACCTACCTACCTACCTACCTACTTACCTACCTACCTACCTACCTACCTACCTACCTACTTGCCTACCTAACTAATCATTTGATTAAAAGACTGACTGATTGATTAACAGACTCGCTAACTAACTAACCGATTAACTGACTGACTAACCAACTTTTAAACTAACCAACTCTTTCACCAACCAGCTTACTAGTAACTACCTACCTACATACCTACCTTCCTAACTACCTAATTAACTAACTGGCTAACTAACCGACAAACTGAAGAACTGCCAGCAAGCCAGCCGTGTTAAGAACCCCCAGGGGTAGAGAAAGGGTGCTCCTGTAAGAAAAAAAAAACTCACAAAATTTTGTTATATTTGTAGTCATAGTGACCCCATTTTCTTCTCATGCAGGCGTTCGTGCGTGTGCGTGTGTGCGCGCGTGTCTTCCCATTTCTCTTTTAAAGTACGATCAGAAGTGAATGTAAAGTATGTTAATAACAGGGCAGTGAAAAATCTGAATGTAAAGTATGTTAATAAC
>JADBJO010005751.1:8126-13126 GCA_016801955.1 Conus betulinus | reverse complement strand
CTGTCTCTCTCTCTCTTCTCTCTCTCTCGTCTCTCTCGCTCTCTCTCTCTCTCTCTCTCTCTCCTCTCTCTCTCTCTCTCCCTCCCCTCCCAGCGCAATTTGCGGAGACACAAAGACAAACAAATGGGCCCACAGACAGAAATGCCCCACTGGATAATAACATACTGTCACTATTCACCTACGTACTTCTTTACAGTGTCTGGGAAGCGATACAAGGAACTGCGCCGGTGTTCCAAGTCGCTTTGCTGTAATTTGACAAAGAAAGGAAGACGAATAAGAGACTGCCAAAAGGGAATAAACATGACACATCTTAAGAATGAAATGGAACGACTAACAGACAGATGACGACAACAGTTTTCCAATAAATGATGCGAGGAATACCAGTACATGCTAAGGATCATAAGAAGCAGTGAGGCTGGTGCGCCACAAAAATCAAAGTGTGATATGTCGAAAACTTTATCTTAGTTTTCAAAATTTATAAGCCCAAGGAGAACAAACAAATGAAAACGAACCAAACCAAACCAACCAATCATCTAACCAACCAAATTAGACAAACACACACATGATCATTTTAAGAGACAAAGAAATAAACAAAGGCATGAATGGACTCATCTATGAATGACCTAATTAAGTGTCTGATTGATTGAACTGATTGTCAATCGAGAAATGGTAAAAATCTAAGATTTTTTTTCATACAAAGGCATGTGCAGAAAGGAAACAAAAAGGTAAAAATTCAATAGAGAAGAAGATAGAAAAAAAAGAGCTATAACTATTTGATCTATCTATTCATCTATATATGTCTAACCCTACACAACGGAGAGCGAGAGAGCGAGAGAGAGAGTGACGAGAGAGAGACGAGAGGAGAGGCGGGGGAGGGGGGGGGAGGGCGAAACCTGGGCCAAGACGCCGTCAGTGTAGGGGTGGGATAAGTATCGCAATCCATCCCGGTTAGAAACACATAACCTTTCAGAGATAGACTTTCGAATGAGTCACGGGAACTCGTCCTTCTCCAATGAGAGGCTCTGTCAGTTTTACAGAACACATCAACATATGTCTATTGATATGTGCATAGCAATCTTCCTAATCCATTTCATTGTCTTCTTCTGGGTGAACTTTACGTTTCCATTTCAGAAAAAAAAAAAAATAAATAAATAAATAAAAAACAACAACAACAACAAAAAAAAACGATTCTTGCCACATATTTAGTTGCGCTTAGAAAGTTGGGTCCCACTTGCTATCTGACGAGGCAGGTGATTGTGTGCTAGTGTTCACAGTCGACGTGCCTTGCTGTTTTGTTCATCCCATGATCTTAGCAAATCACTAGTTGCAAAGTGAAACGACTGCAGGCGGAAATCTAAACCAAATCTTAATAAATGTCAGCAAACCGCCCAGAGAAACGTGGACAAAACAAGTCACAAGACAACACCACAACGGCGTTTCGACCTCTCAGGTCTTCCTCAGGTGAAACAAAGACCAACAAAAATAACGAAAATGCACTTAGCTTTGATCGCTTCAGATTGCTTCTGAAGCTATGCGCATTTTCGTTATTTTGTTGGTCTTTGTTTCACCTGAGGAAGACCTAAGAGGTCGAAACGCGTTGGTGTGTGTTGTCTTGTGACTCGTTTGTCCCACGTTTCTCTGGGCGGTTCGCTGACATTTATTTAAGATTTGTTTAGCAAATTACGACAAAACGTTAGGAGGCAGGTAGGCGTGACGTGGTGGTGTGGGGGTAGATAAATGATGGAGATAGGTAGGAGGAGAGGTCAAGGGTGAAAGAAATGTGCTGTGTCAAATATGAGCCAGTCACTGAGAGGAGAGCGAAAAAAAACAAAAAGAGAGGGACACAAACGCTTCTCCGAACTACAACAACAACACAACAACAACAACAAAAGGAATGACATAAACCTATTCTGACCTTCTATCGGCACAATCACAACACAGGTGATTACAATTACACAACTGTTTTCTAAAAACTGAAAACTTTAATCTCTTGGTTAGTGATGTCAGAGTTCATCTTGACAATTTTATAGTAATCACCTGAAAATTGACACTGATGGCTCAGTCCTAGATAACACTGGTAGTGGTTTCTGGTTTTGTCATTCCTAGTCTAAACGCCCAAAAGAATTATCATCTTGGCAAAGGGTTTTCCATATTTACAGCAGAATTATATGCAATGTTGATGGCTTTGAGCTACATTTATGATGCTCCTTCTGCCTTTTCATAATATTCTCATATGTGTGGATTCTAAATCTGTCTTGGAATCTCTAGAACATTGGGACGGTAAGGCTCGGAAAGATTTACTTTTTGATATTCATCACCTCATACACTGTTTGAGGACTCATGGAAAATCTATTGACTTCTGCTGGGTTCCCTCTCATAGTGGATTTGAAATGGAACGAAGCAGCAGAGATACCTGCTAAAGCTGGGGCTTAACATTGCCCTGATTGTAATTCACTATCTTTACTGAAAATATCTTCGTCAAAAAGTTTGCTAAGATTAGAATGTTGTGTTTATAACAGAATTCATGGAGAAAGTCTTGAATATGTAAATACTTTGTCCTCGTCACATTTCCAAAGATAGTAACAGAACTCAAGTTAAATGCATGGAACACAAAAATATCTTGCCATGTTCTTTGTACTTGTGGGTGAGCCTATTTCAGTGCATTATCTGTTGATGGAATGTTCCGTCTTAACCCCAATCTATAAAGAACATTCTACTGAAATCAAAGTCCAAGATATCAGTCAAATATTGTCCAGCCCTACTATCATGAAATTTGCTTCTATTATCACACAATCCAAAATTGCCAAGTTGCTTTGATGCGTTTTTTTTTTTTTTCTTGAGGTTAAGCATTGTTAGATAGTAATGACATTTTAGATTATTTTTTCGTCTAATATCATCAATGGTGAACAGATGTTAAATAAACCACTGAACTGAACTGAACACACACACACACACACACACACACACACACACACACACACACACACACACACACACTCACGCACGCACGCACACACACACACACCACACACACACACACACACACACACACACACACACACACACACACACACACACACACACACACGCACTCACAACCTTGCAGCAGCAAACACAGCGTTCTTTTCTCCCAGTAGATGACATCAACAGCCGGTACTCTATACCACCAAGGAGGGAAATGGGTGCGGAATGATTGATTGGATAGCGTAAGCGATAACTGTTGCTGCAGATCGTGTGACAAGACTTCTCTCTAGCATAGGGATATTGCAGCACCGAAACCAGGTGTTCACCCCCCTCCCAGTAAGATTGTACAAGCATCCAACACAGGGGAACTGGGATAAACAAGTTTGTTGTTGGCGGCGTGCGTAAAAGCATAAAGCTTGCCAATGAAGGAAACGCCAGAGAGAGAGAGAGAGAGAGAGAGAGAGAGAGAGAGAGAGAGAGAGAGAGAGAGAGAGAGAGAGAGAGAGAGAGAGAGAGATGGTAATTGATTGATTGATTGATTGATTGATAGCTAGGCTGAGAGAGATAGAGGAAGAGGCTGGTGACTTTCATCCATCTATCTATCCAGCTATCTGTCTGCCTGTCTGTCTGTCTATCTGCTACATATCTACTGTTTGCCTGCCTGTCTGTCTATCTATATGTGGAGAGAGAGAGAGAGAGAAGAGAGAGAGAGAGAGAGAGAGAGAGAGAGAGAGAGAGAGAGAGAGAGGGATATTGATACCATTTCAATCAATGACCAGTCAAATTTAGAGATCAAATCGATCTGATTGAATCGGTGAAGACATCTGGTGACATGGTAAAATCTGCACCCTAGTGGAAGAAAGCAGCCATTGAGAAGTATGAACATGACCGAAATCTGCCTTCCCTCAGCACATCTGTAAATAATTAACAATATACAGCGAATTACAGTCGGGTGGGGGAGGGTGGGAAGGGGAAGATCGGTCTACTTCCGCTCCTTCCCCTCATCCCCCAACACACAGACATCTCCCCATCGCCTTCCCTCCACCCACCATTAGCTGATTTCAAGATGAGGTATCACATCTAGCCGCGAGACGAAAATCAAATTTTGTCTGGGGCAAAATGGGGTAGAGGATAATGATGTTCACAGGAGAAAAAAAAAAAGCAAGAGCAAACCCCCAAAGTGAACTTAACAGACTGTCGGGAACGATGTAATGAAAGTATTGATCGGGGTACCCCAGGACCTGGCTGCTGATAGGAGTCCACACGTCAAAGATTGCGTTCCAGCTCCTCTACTGACAAGAACTACAGTGATATGCAGGGACAGACTGGGCTGGGGTGATTGTCCAGTTTCCAATAGTAGTAGTAGTAGTAGTAGTATAGTAGTAGTAGTATAGTAGTAGTAGTAGTAGTGGTGGTGGTGGTGGAGGTGTGGTGGTGGTGGTGGTGGTGGTAGGAGTAGAAGTAGTAGTAGTAGAAGTAGTTGCTGCTGTTGTTACTGTAATCGTAGAAGGAGGAGGTAAAATTGAGGCTGATGTAGCTTGTTTCGAGAGAGAGAGAGAGAGAGAGAGAGAGAGAGAGAGAGCGAGAGATAGAGAGAGAGAGAGACGAGACAGACAGACAGCAGACAGACAACATACGGACAGACAGACAGACCGATTGAGCCAAGAAGAAGAAGAAGAAGAGAACCACCACCACCATCATCATCATCAATCATCAGCAGCAGCACCAGCAGCAGCAGTGCAGCAGCAGCAGCATCATAGGACGGTCGTCGTCGTCGTCGTCGTCCTTCGTCGTCATCGTCGTCATGATCATTTATGACGCTGAATGTACAAATGGCCCTCAACAAAAACCGTAACACACAAGGTCGTTGCAAGCACAGCGCACGCCTAGCACACACAACACACACCACACACACAACCACACACACTAAACGCACACGCACACACACACACACACACACACACACACACACACACATACCCACAACACACGCACGCTGCAAAGCGCGCGCGCACAGCATATACACATACACAGAC
>JADBJO010005750.1:130000-152812 GCA_016801955.1 Conus betulinus | reverse complement strand
TCCCTTCAATGTAGCAAGAATGACTGCCAGTTCCCACTAAGTTCAGTTTACATGTCTGTGGAAAAGTTGAGGGGGGGGGGGGGGGGGGGGGGGGGGGCATGGAAGTCATAGTCTCTTCTTTTGTGCTTTTACTAAAAAAAAAAAAGTTATCTTACTTAGATGTGATTTCATACCTGATTTAATATCCACAACAAAAGTTACCTTCATATATTGGGAACTAGGCACTGAGACTGTTAATAATCACTGTATAAAACAGGACTGTTATTACCATGTAAAGTATACACTAGTTCTCCGTTTACAGTGTCTGTTTGCCATACAGTATATCTTCATGTTTTTTCATGGCACTCTTCATGTTTTTCAGGGCACTCTTCTCTTTCTCTCTCTCTCTCTCTCTGTTGTGGTTGTAATCTGGGGATGGGGAATCAAGTGTAGAGACTGGTGTCCTCACAAAGGCCTCTAGTTTTGTCAGTCCTAGGGGTATCAATAGTTTCACACATTATAAGTTGCTGTGAACAAAGTGTAAGTTACCGTCACAATTTTTGTTTTGCTTGCTGTCTCTCTTTTCTCTCAAAGGCAACAGTCCTGAAAGGTCCTTGAGTGGTCCACTATGCTACGATTAAACTGTAGTGAATGTCAAAGTGCAAAACATTTTTGCAATAACTTTCACATTATCAATAAAATTACAATTTACTGAAAGAACATGTATGTAAATGCAAACTCCTGCATTAAAACAGAGCCCTAGACTGTCAAACATTTTTGTGTCTATACTTGGTCTTCAACCTGCAGTAAATCTTTCATCCATCTTGTTTTCATTCTATTAAAAACTTTCCTGTATTTACCGACTTTTTTGTTTGAATAAATTTACATGGCAGCAAGCTACAGTTATATTATTTGAAAAAGATGCTAGTAATCAAAAGAATCACTTGCTATTAAATGTTCAGACTGAAGTTTTGAAGAAGAGTTCACCCAGTGCTGCTGTATGGCTAGGAAAACCGGGGGAGGGGGGGGGGGCGGGGGGATATAAATTTACCTGGCAGTGAGCTACATTTATACTATTTGAAAAGGATGCTGGTGCAAAAAACACTGTCTCCATCCTGCATGGTCCTTGACCTTGGGTTATTTTCCCACTGATGTTGAAACAAAAACCAGGATGATGTAGTGCTTTTGCTGTGCTCCCTTTTCTCAAATCAGTCAGTTCTGAGAAGCTGTCAGTCCCACTGTACACAATATGTAACTGCGCATTTGATTCTGGTCCCTTTAGACTGCCCTGGTTGCAGCCATTTTACTCCTGTGTTAAATGATCTGGGTATTTCTGCCATTTGGGGAAAACCCTTACATTTATTAAACTGGTTCAAATGCATTCTTAAAAAAAAAAAGTATATCCAGGCATGGAGCAGTAACACACATTATAGTGGTGCGTACTATATTCATCCCATATATATGGACAATTTGTCCTGGAGAAACATTTGGTAGTTTTGCCGCACTTGTTCTGATTGCCTGCGATTTAATTCAGACTTTTCAATCGTACAACAAGAGAGACTGTTCACAAGTATCTGGGGGTGGGGGGTGGGGTGGGCAGGTATACTGCCTGTGGTTTGGATGAAATAGGGGATGCGAGTTTGTTCACTTGTTTCAACTCATTAAAATGCAGGTCTTTGCAATAACACCACCCAAATACTTTAAAATGCTGTTGAATTCAATTCTTTAAAAAAAAAAAATAAAAAAAAAAAACTGTGCAGTTAAGTCCATCTCTATTAAGTCCCAAAGTTTGTGTACAATTAATCTATTTGAAAAAAAAAAAATATATTGTACATAAACTGCTGTTATGATGACCATACTGTAATGTCTGACATGATTCACTATCCCCTTACCACGTAATTGGTTGTAGTTTATTTTGTACATGAAAATCTTCACACAATGCCTTGTTGTTACCACTACATATAGCAGCTCATTATCTCTCCCTCCCCAAACAACTCACTGTACAAAAACTGTAACCTGTGTACTTTCAAGATATACAGCCACATGCTCTTGGTGATTTTCAGTAGTCTGATTTCATTCTGTATTAAATTTGAAGGCTACAATAAGGTCTTCCCACAAACTTTCAGCAACAATGTACAACGCACACATAAACCAAGAGAAGACAAGAGCGATGAAGGTAGAACTGCAATTACTTTTTTTTTTCTAAAAGCCCGCAACTTTTCCCCCCGGTATCCAATGAACAAGGAAGTACTTTCAAGTCTGAAGACTGGTCTGAGGGTGACCCAACATTGGACCTGGGCCTGCCCCCCCACCCCCCCCCCCCCCCACCTCCCCCTGCCAACACACACAGATACATAAAAGCAATGCACTTATGCTTGCTGCTATCTGTCACAAATGAACAGAACAGCAATGTGCACTTGCATTCAATCCTGCAGCGCAGAGATCACTGTCATTTCAAAGTTAAATATCCTGATGACTGCTACCTTGACAAAAAACATATTGAGCATAATTCCTGGTTTTCCATCTGCTGTCTAGATAAATAATTCCTTGGATAATCTTATAAAGTCACCTGATGAACAGGACGCTCTGAAGTTCTTTCAAGCTTAATGTCTTTATGAGCAAACTTTTGACTCAGAAACCAGGCATGGTGTAAATCAACATTATTTGGCTGAATACCTAAGTGATCTTAAAAATGAAGATTTGGAGTTACTTATCTTTAATGGGCTTGCTGGCTACAGCACCTTTTTTTTTTTAGAGGAAGAGGAATAAACCTACACCTTACAATTGTATCTGACATTTTCTTTGTATACGTATGTACATATGCATGTGTGTGTACCTGCATGTGCACATATTCACACACATGCATTTGTAAACAGAAATGTGTGTGTGTGTGTGTGTGTGTGTGTGTGTGTGTGTGTATGTGTGCGTGTGCACGCGTGCATGTGTGTGCGCGCGTGAATGGTGTGTGTGTATGTATGTGTGTGTGTGAGAGTCAGAGAAAGAGAGTGTGTGTGTGCATGTGTGTGCATGTGTGTGTGTGTGTGTGTGTGTGTGCATACACACATGCATGCACATGTACACACATTTCTAAGCAAGTGCCTGCATGGGAATTTATCAAATGTGCAGGTGTGAGTACACTGATTTGCATACATGTGCATTTGGCTGAATGAATATATGTGAAGAAAATGTGTGCCTGCATGCGTGCCTGCATGCGTGTGTGCATGTGTGTGTCTGTCTGTGTGTGTGTCTGCAAGAAAGACAACTCAATACACTTTTGACCAGCGTGGCACCTACACAACTGAAAGCAAACAATCCACTTACAGATATTAGGTGACAATGCAAGATTAGAACTGAAGTCATTTGTAGTTGTTCAATCTGTCTACACATTTCTATGGTCTATGTTAAAGAGTGATTAGAATGTTAGCAATATGTAGCCTATCAATCCATTTATCCATATTTGGTGAGCAAGAGTGATGAGAACTTAAGTACCCTTGTAGCCTATCAATCCATCCATACAAATGTTTAGTGAACAAGAATGATTAGAACTTAAAAGTAAAATGTAGCCTCCACGAGGTGTGAACATTCTGCCCTCCTACAAACCTCAGTCAAAACGCATAAACAGAGGCAGCTGGACTGGACCCTTCTAAACTCGTTTCCTTGTCACCTCAATGAACCTAGTCCCTGACAACATATATATACCATTTTCTTTTCTTCATTTTCTCTTCTTTTTTTGTTTATTTGAACAAAGAAGTGCCTACCAACTGAATCTATTTCTGTAGCAATTTTTTTTTTTTGAAGGGCAGGAGGATTCTGTTTTTTGTTTTTTTTTTTTCCTACCCTCCTTGATCGATCCATGCCTTAATTATCATAATATTTGAACAAAATGACAATTTTAATAGGAGAGAGGTACAAGTATGAACATGCATGCGAGTATGTCTGTATGACCAGGTCTGTGTATGCGCATGTCTGCCTGTGTGTTTTGTTTGTGTGTGTGTGTATGTGTGTGTGTGTGTGTGTGTGTAGGTGTGTGTGTGTGCGCGCGCGCGCCAAACTTATCACAAATTAACATTTCTCTCAGCACAGACTCTCATCAATGCACAACAGCTGCTGACCACCAAGAAAAAAACCCATCTTCACACAGAAATGCAGTAATTTCTAGGAGTTTTTACCTGGGGGGTGATTTTCAGCAAACGTCACATCAAGACAACTATCAGCCTGCCAGTAAGAACACACTATCTGCAATGTCTAGCTTAGGTAAGACTAAAAATTTTCACACTTGAAACTCCCCAAGGAAGTTACAAAGTGAGGTGATTGAAGGCGGACATCTATACAAATCTTTTAAAGTTTAAGTACTATATCCACAAAACATGAACCAACGAATCACATGACAAAAAAACCCCAAACAAACAAACAAAAAAAAAAACACATTTTGTCCTCTTAGGTCTACAAGCAATCACTTACCAACGCCCATCTTGCGCCGAATTTGATAAGTGATTGCTCATCCTTCATTTTTGTTGTCCTGAGTGTTGTTTGTCTTGCCTGAAGAAGACCTAAGAGGTCGAAACGCGTTGCACTTTGTCTTGTAGATTTGTTTGTTCATGTTTACTAATTACTAATTACTCTATTTGGGAAAATCTTAAAAAGTTTACTAATTACTCTTATTGGGAAAATCTTAAAAAGTTAAAAAGTACTAAACTTTTTAAGATTTTCCCAAATAAGAGTAATAAGAGTTTTAATTAATATGCTGAACCGTTGCCCTACCAGGGACAACATGGGCCTGCCAACATTTGCTCAGCCTAATGTGTGCAGATGCTGCTGGTTGACACTGTCTCTGTCGTCAGTCAGCCCTGTGGGTCACCTCCAACATGTGTGGTGCACACACACACACACACACGCACACACACACACACACACACACACACACACACACAACACACACACAAACACAGAGAGAGAAGAGAGAGAGAGAGAGAGAGAGAGGAGGCGAGTTGTTTGAACAAGTCTTCCTGCGAGAAAGTGTTTTTAAACATTTTGTCTAATAACAATCTAAAGCCACTCTAAGAGACTGATCGCAGCAGCAAAATAGATGACAATGACTGCAGTCAGAATCCATTTGAACAAACCTCTGCAAATACATGAGTCTATGTAACCTACACATTATACTGCTCAATTCTTTTGACTGGATTGTACCTGTCCTGGAGAAAGAATTTGGGCTTTGTTTATTCAGCTTTGTTTTTTCCTATGCAGAGCACGGGTTATCACATGTGAGAGTTCAAAGGTCACTACTGCTCTAGATTCTTTAGGTCCTGCTGAGCTCCAAACTACATCACTGTGTGTCTGTTTTACATAATTGTGCAGACCACAGCGTATATGCCAGTCTCCCAATGTAAGCTCTCATTGCAGCGACACTGCTCCTGTCCTCAAATGAACACCTTTATCACTATATGCCCCCAATACTGCAACAAAGCTACGGACATAAATTAACACATCTCTCTCAGTATAGGCTCTCATCAACTGCAACACACCGCAGCTGACCTCCACTGAACACCTCTCTCATTATTGCAACACAGCTACTGACCTCCACTGAACACTCTCTCTCATCACTGCAACACAGCTACTGACCTCCACTGAACACCTCCCTCATCACTGCAACACAGCTACTGACCTCCACTGAACACCTCTCTCATCATTGCAACACAGCTACTGACCTCCACTGAACACCTCTCTCATCACTGCAAACACAGCTACTGACCTCCACTGAACCACCTCTCTCATCACTGCAACACAGCTACTGACCGCCACTGAACGCCTCTCTCATCATTGCAACACAGCTACTGACCTCCACTGAACACCTCTCTCATCATTGCAACACAGCTACTGACCTCCATTGAACACCTCTCATCACTGCAACACAGCTACTGACCTCCACTGAACACCTCTCTCATCATTGCAACACAGCTACTGACCTCCACGGAACACCTCTCATCACTGCAACACAGCTACTGACCTCCACTGAACACCTCTCTCATCATTGCAACACAGCTACTGACCTCCACTGAACACCTCTCATCACTGCAACACAGCTGCTGACCTCCACTGAACACCTCTCTCATCATTGCAACACAGCTACTGACCTCCACTGAACACCTCTCATCACTGCAACACAGCTACTGACTGCCACTGAACACCTCTCATCACTGCAACATAGCTGCTGAACTCCACAGAACACCTCTCTCATCACTGGAACACAGCTACTGACCTCCACTGAACACCTCTCTTATCACTGCAACATAGCTGCTGACCTCCACTCAACACCTCCCTCATCACTGCAACACAGCTACTGACCTCCACTGAACATCTCACCACTGCAACACAGCTACAGACCACCACTGAACACCTCTCTCAGAACAGGCTTCCAATACTGCAACACAGCTACTGACCTCCACTGAACACCTCTCTCATCACTGCAACACAGCTGCTGACCTCCGCTCAACACCTCCCTCATCACTGCAACACAGCTACTGACTGCCACTGAACACCCTCCCTCATCACTGCAACACAGCTACTGACTTCCACTGAACACATCTCTCATCACTGCAACACAGCTACTGACCTCCACTGAACACCTCTCTCATCACTGCAACACAGCTACTGACCTCCACTGAAACATCTCACCACTGCAACACAGCTACTGACCTCCACTGAACACCTCTCTCATCACTGCAACACAGCTACTGACCACCACTGAACACCTCTCTCATCACTGCAACACAGCTACTGACCTCCACTGAACACCTCTCTCATCACTGCAACTTAGCTGCTGACCTCCACTGAACACCTCTCTCATCACTGCAACACAGCTACTGACCTCCACTGAACACCTCCCTCATCACTGCAACACAGCTACTGACCTCCACTCAACACCTCTCTCATCACTGCAAACACAGCTACTGACTTCCACTGAACACCTCACCACTGCAACATAGCTGCTGACCTCCACTGAACACCTCTCTCATCACTGCAACACAGCTACTGACCTCCACTCAACACCTTCCTCATCACTGCAACACAGCTACTGACCTCCACTGAACATCTCACCACTGCAACATAGCTACTGACCACCACTGAACACCTCTCTCAGAACAGGCTTCCAATACTGCAACACAGCTACTGACCTCCAATGAGCATCTCTCTCAGTATAGGCTTCTATCATTGCAACACATCTACTGACCTCCAATGAGCGTCTCTCTCAGTAAAGGCTTCCTTCACTGCATCAACACTGCAGACTCCCAATTAACGCTTTCCTGAGAATATGCAACCCATCATGGCAGCAGATACAGACCTCCAGTTAACGCCTCTCTCGGAATAGACTCCTGTCACTGAAACTCAGCAGGCGTGTTCAAGCAGGTGCTTTCTTCAATGTCCGCTCTATCACAGCAACACAATCAATGACTTCAAATTCACACCTCTCTCAGAATATCATGTCATATTCTGTGTGATCTCAACCCTATCTCCTGAGACACCAATTGTGGCGCCATGGGCCAGGGTAGCATCTCATTCAGTGGTCAACAGAAACCTAAACATAGCCCTAAATAGGGTGTGTAGCTGCCAAGACCGTAAACAAAACCCAATCATGCCTCCATAATTACATTTTCGGTTGATATGCCATCCTATCAGCTCTTGCCTTGTACGGCACATGGTCTGGCTGAAGTCCATAAGGAGTGGGGAGGTCATAGGGGGCTGGACTCAAATTCCATGACAGGATGCGGTCGGAGGTTCACTCCTCAATCTGCAGTGTGCTCCAGTGCTCACACACTGCCACCATTTCCCAGGTCCTTCTCTGCACCACCAGGCATGGATCCACAAGCTCTGACTGGAGGCAGTTCAGGTGAAACATCCTTGCTGACCTAGTCCCCCCTGCACTGACCAGGGGTCAGGGACAAGATGTTGGGGTTCCCTTGGCACTCAAGGACCAGGTATTCCTCTGGCTCTTTTAGCCTTGGAACCTCCATTCCTCTTTGATGGGCATTTCACCTTTTTATTTTGGATTTGTACCACTCCACTTACCACACTGAGGGTCACGAGTACGACAACAACAGGGAGGGAAAAAGGAATACAGAGGTTTTTCTGGACTAGGCTTGAAGACCTCAATGTCACTGACAATCTGCTGTTCCTCTTGCTGGACTGCAACAGGATACAGATAAGACTGCCTGCCTGGTGAAACAAATCAGCTGGAACCAGGATCAAGATCAACAAGAGCAAGATGGAGCTCATGATGATCAACACCACAGCCAACACCTCTGTCACATTTGGTAGAGAGCCAGTCCAGAAGATTGAGTCCTTTGAACATATCTGGACAGAGCGACTGACAGACACTGGTCGAATTGTCATAGCAAGAACAGGCAAGACACAAGCACTTTTCATAAATACTATACTGAAAAACATCTGAGTCTTTAACAAAGAAGTACAACTATAAAACTGTATATCTTCAATTCAAAACATGAAATTAGTCTTGCTGTACAGCAGTGAATTGCGGAGAAGATCAAAAAGAAGCAACAAAAGATAAGAGACTTTCATTAAGACCTGTCTGAGGTCCAATTTACCATCCAATGGCCATGCAAAGTCACCAACAAAGGATTTGTTGTAAAGACCAGGAGAAGGTGCCAGTCACCACACAGATCCTGAGGAGGAAGCAGGGCTGAATAGGACACACCCTCAGCTTCCCAGCATTCAACACCAACCTGTCATGCTCTGACCTTGAACCTGCACAGGAGAAGGCAAAGGAAACGACCCAGAAACAGCTGGAAGAGAGAGACACTGAGGCAGAGCTGAAGAGGAAGGGAAGCAACTGGATGGAGGCAGAAAGGACAGCCTGGAGTCCAGTACACTGGGGAAATGATGGCGTAAGTTTTCTTATGGGTCATCCCAAGGGCCTTGGACAGTACTTAACCATACAGGGCGTTTTCAGGTCTGACACCACGATGGGAAAAAGTTCTGTCCTGCTAAAAATCAGCCATCAACACTAGTGTCTACACATTGTTTACATTACCTAGAGCAACTGATGAAAGTTAACGGTAAACTACAATGGCCCCACTGGACATGAAATTCTGAGGGTCATCAAGTTCCTTTTGTAACTTCATAGAATCAGGGTTAGCAATCTTTATTGTAAAATGGGTGTGGGCGTGTGATGTGGGAAAAAGTGGGTTTGGGAAAGTGATGGTGGCATCTTACAGATTTTTGTAAATGTGCACAGGGGCAGGTTTGTTCGTATGTTGTGGCCATTTTAACATCATCAGCAGTTGGTTTACAGACTGAAACAAATAAAAGTGAGGATACAGATGGATTCACTGCAACCACTATTTTGTCTCCCCTAGCCTCTCTGACCCATGTTTTTGCTTATAGGACCCACAGAAGAAGCAACGTTTTCACATGAGACTGTGTGTGCATTCATGGGCTGAGGCAAAATGACTCCCACGTTTTCCAGGCAGGTCATCTGTGATACTTCAGTGACTAACAGTCTACCACATTCAATTTGAAAAAACGTGTTTGTTACAATCATGCACAGAAATGACATTTTTATGCATCAAAGCTGAACTTCTGTACTTCATTTTACGAAAACATGTGCGCCTTTGGAAACACAGAACTAAGGGTCATACTGAGGGCATTTACTATTCTACATGTTTTTTCATCCCCAGATTAAAAAAAAAATGTTACCAAAATAATCAAAAACAGTCCAGTGTAATGAAATTAGTTCTGAAGGGGGGAAAAAGTGCAAATCAACACTGCACAGTGGGCAAGTTATTTACTTATTGTTCACTCTGAACAGCATTCACAATATGTATTTCACTACTTACTCACCAAATCACAACAAAAAAGCTGGCATGTTATGAAGACAAGAGAGGAAAATGTAAAGCCCTTCCAGAACAACAGCAGATGAATGACCCACAGAGGCAGAAAACAGTGAAAATAGTTAAACAAATATAGAACTTTAAATATACTGCAGAATCAGAGGCAGAGGCAAAAAAGAAGAAAGTTCTGGCACAAAATTTCCATGTGAGGTGAATAGAACTTCTACTGAAAAAGCATCCCCAGCACAGTTCGTGACATATCAATTTACATCATAATTACAAGTAAATGAAGACAGAAAAAAACTAAACCACTAACTCTGTGGTTTATTGCAACATCTGCACACCCCTCAGAATACAGAATGGCTACCATGGTAGATGATGGAGGTTAAAAAAAAAAAAGAAAAAAAAAGTCATGTAATCGGAATATACATTCACATGTCAAATCCACTTGCAGTTCGGAACAAGTAAATATGGGAGCCAACACCTAAGAAAACAAGAACACGAAAAAAAAAAAAAAAAAAAAAATTTTTAAAGTGCAAACTACACCAGTTTCACTGTTTGAAACATGAATCAATAACAACTGGTTCACATGTGCACAAACATGGTGATGCTGTACCGAGTAAAACAGGGAAATCAATAAATGAAACAAGATCTTCAAACTGGACTTGTATAATCAGAAGTATCACATACACAGACACACAGACACACACACATGCACACACAAATTTACACAAGCAAAGAAAACATGAAAAAAAAAAAGTTCTGTTTTTCTTTAACATTGTTTGTGTATGACGCAGAACAAAAGATCGCACAAGCTGCATGATGACAATGTGGATGCATAAAATTCTTTTTTTCTTTAACATTGTTTGTTTATGATGTGAAACTAAAAGATCACACAAGCCGCACGATGACAATGTGGATGCATACTTCTATGCCAGGTTCAGGCAACTAAAAAAAAAAAAAAAAAAAAAACCTTTATGAACACAACAAAAAGCACATGTCAATGCAACTTGGAAACATATGTTGTAACATACGATACAGCAACCCATGTCCTGTGTTTCAACAAATGGGCCTGATCATGTAGGTCAAAGCATCTGATAGGAGACATCATGGAAAACATTCAAGGCATGAGGTTCAATGGTCCTCTGTGCCCCAGACTGACAACTGGGAACATCTGTCATCAATGGGCACAGAAAAGTTCCAGAAAAGTGTGGTTTATTCTGGATGCTCTCCAACCTGCTGCAGTCACTTCACTGAAGATGACATTTTCTGAGCAGTAGATACATATTCACATAGTATCAGAATTCACTGCTGGTATTTATGACAGTTTGGTCACTTCTGAGAGGAGAATCCAACTCTAGCTTGTGTCATGAAATTATGAGAAAAAGGCCCGACTCTGCCAACCAAAAGTAATACTGGGGAAAGGTGTCAAACGGATGGGAGAGAGAGAGGAAAAGGAAGTTACTTAACTCATTCAGAATGTCAGTTTGTTTGCATGGTTTTTATCTCGCAGTCGTTCCATTTGCATGGGCAAGTAAATGAAGAAAAAAAAAATCACATACAAAAAGTCATCACAAGAGGAAAGTTGAAAATTTCAAAACTGATTACAAAAAAAAAAAAAAAAAAAGAAAAAAAAAAAAAAAGCTGGTGGGGGGGGAAATATCAGTTCCTACTTTCATTTTTGAAGAGTCTGAGTTCGACGCCACTGCTGAAAAACACTGAACAAACCTGTCAGCCACCAAGAAAACTCATCTTCTGCTCATGAGCACAATGAAATACTCTTCGTTCATTGGTTCTGCTGGACACTGGAAAGGTAAGAAGAGATGATATTTCTAGCCCACAACGTCATTGAGGGAATGAGATGGCACTCCAAAATTCAGAACTTTCAAAGCCCCATATTGGGGAGCTTTTATCTACAACTGCTGCTAACTGAGGAACCCATAAAGTCGCTTCATCTGGGAAAAGGTAATCATAAGCTGTGAAAAAATTACACAACACTTTTGACATGCGCAGTTGCAGCAGGCTGGAGAATGCACTGGTTGTTGCTGTTGTTGTTGTTTTTAAAAATTGTGCATGCAGTCCACTGTTAGCACATGGGTCCACATGTCTGCTTATTAGTGATCTATTAAACATGCACACTTGTTATGGCACAAGCAAACTCAGTAGAATGAAGGAAGCATTCCTATGACTCTGTATGTTTGAAAGATCTAGATGGCACCCTCATCCAATACTTGGCCAATGGTCTCCCCTTCTCAAAACATAGTGTCTGGGATCATAGGTAGAGCACAAATTTGTTGTATAAGTTTGAATCACATAGGTCGTCAGACGAACTGCTCTTTTCACTGCCCAACTTAACCTGTTTTCATTCTGGTTATGTGAAAAATTGGTAGTTCCACTGCCCATCTTAACCTGTTTTCATTCTGGTTATGTCAAAAAATTGGTAGTTTCACTGCCCATTTTTATCCTGCTGTCATTCTTGGTAGGTCAAAAATTGGTAGTTTCACTGCCCATCTTAACCTGTTTTCATTCTGGTTATGTGAAAAATTGGTAGTTTCACTGCCCATCTTAACCTGTTTTCATTCTGGTTATGTGAAAAATTGGTAGTTTCACTGCCCATCTTATCCTGTTATTATTCTGGTTATGTCAAAAATTGGTAGTTCTACTGCCCATCTTAACCTGTTTTCATTCTGGTTATGTCAAAAATTGGTAGTTCCACTGCCCATCTTAACCTGTTTTCATTCTGGTTGGTAGTTTCACTGCCCATCTTATCCTGCTGTCATTCTTGGTAGGTCAAAAATTGGTAGTTTCACTGCCCATCTTAACCTGTTTTCATTCTGGTTATGTCAAAAATTGGTAGTTTTCATTCTGAAGAAAAAAAAAAATCACATACAAAAAGTCATCACAAGAGGAAAGTTGAAAATTGGTAGTAGTTCACTGCCCATCTTATCCTGTTATTATTCTGGTTATGTCAAAAATTGGTAGTTCCACTGCCCATCTTAACCTGTTTTCATTCTGGTTATGTGAAAATTTTGAAGTTTCACTGCCCACCTTAACCTGTTGTCATTCTTGGTAGGTCAAATATCGGTAGTTTCACTGCCCATCTTAACCTGTTGTCATTCTGGTTATGTGAAAAATTGGTAGTTTCACTGCCCATCTTAACCTGTTTTTGTTCTGGTTAAGTGAAAAGTTGCCACTTTCATTGCCTCTCTTGATATGAAGTCATTTTGGTACTGTAAAAAAAAAAAAAAAAGCTCTTTTCATTGCCTGATTTAACATGATGTCATTCTGGTGACCTTTTTCTAAAGCCATTTTTACAGCCCATAATACATGTCATTTTGATGATGTCAAAATTGCCAAGTCTTGATATGTTGTCATTCCAATGACTGCCATTTTCACAGCTGCTGTTAACCTGTGTTGTCATTTTGGTGATGTAAAAAATGTGCCATTTTTACTGCCAATCTTAGCCTGGTCATCGTTCTGGCGATGTAAATAAAAAAAAAAAGGCCATTTTTATGGCCCACCTTAAGCTATCATCATTCTCAATAATATTATAATTAAGCTATCATTATTCTCAATATATCAGCAATGTGTTACATAGATTTCCCCCCCCCCCCCCCCCCCCCATTCTCCAGGGATGGGTATCTCCATTTGCATAGCTGTGTGTGGATGATGAACCTGAATGGAAAGTAATCTGTTCTCCTTCCTTTCTCACCCTTCACATCGTATTTGGGAAGAGAGGCAGACAGACAGACAGACAGACAGACAGGCAGACAGACAGAGATGTCTCTGGCTCTGTGATTGACAAAGATGATTCAGTTACCAGAGATCAATCGGGGTGGGGCTGCACCCAGACACAAAATGACAAAACCCTCCAGTCAGGCAATGCTGCACTGAAACCCGCTGACACTGGAAATGAAATGAAGCAGCACATTATTCTGTCCGCTCACATGTGCACCTGAATAAACAGTGGGCTCCTTTTCACACTTCATTCTTTCCTCCCTTGCCCTGAAGCTGATAGGTGATACAGCCTTGAGTGATTTACTGTGACCGTAATTGTTTGCAGTATTCCCGTAATACAGATGAATATCTATTAAAGTCTTCCATATATATGTATGTATGTATGTATATATGTATATATACATATATATATATATATATATATATATATATATATATATATGTATGTATGTATGTATGTACATGACTAAGAATGTAGATGTTCCTATAACATCTCTCGGGACCACAAAACAGCAACATATTACACATTAGAAATCAAAGGCCCCCCCCCCCCCCCCCCCCCCTAAAGTTTTCAATCATTATAGCTCAGCTGACCAGTCTTTTCAAAGCTGTCAAACTCATACAAGAAAAAAAAAAAAAGGTCACCATCTGATCAGGTCAAATGATCAAAAATAATTATGCCTAGAAAAAATAAATAAACAAACAAAATGACAAAAGCAGTTCATGACATGGTGCCTAAACTACCGTCATCTGATGGCACACAAAACTAGACAGCCATAGGCATTCCCCTTGTTTTAACATTAAAAAAATCATTTAAAAAATCGAAAAAATATCAAAATACAGCAGAGATGTATTTCAAAAACCATGTGGGCAAACTGACACTGTAGAATGGTCAGCGAGTGTCCACAATGAACAGTGTGTACAATGATCACTACCTAAGCAAGTAATGTTGCTTGTAGCCCAGCCCACCGCAAAGGGCCATATCAGGGCTGTGATCACATTCAAGTCAATGCACGTCATTAAAATCAAGAAAAAAAAAAACACACCATTCACACAACCTTTTAAGACACACCTTCTAAAAACACACCAGAACCTTTGTTAAAAATATTTTCTGTAAAATCTTAGATCAGATGAGAATGTTAATCTCCCTCATGAAATTCAAAAGTTGCCAGCCAGACTACAACAAAAAATTGGTATAAGCTGTGATCAAGAAAAAAAAAGTTAAAAAGTTCCCAAAACAAAGATATCAGAACGGTCTACGATGGAAAAAAAAAAGATAACAGTAAAGGAAGACCAGCAAGCCAAAACATGAAGGAAAAAAAAAAACCCATGATGGAAAAGCGGAAGTTATTAACACAGAACTTACAGAAGGCTGGGGAGCATAACAAAGGGAACAAAACAGGTGTAATATAAAAACCGACCAGAACGTGTGAACAAACATCAGTACAATAAGACCACTGGGCTGAACATCAAGCTGAAATGTGTGTGTGTGTGTGTGTGTGTGTGTGTGTGTGTGTGTGTGTGTGTGCACGTGCGCGCATGCGTGCGTTGTGTGCAAGCGTGCTCGTGTGCAAAAACGCATACATGTGCATACACTTGCATATTATACATACATGCATGTGTGTATGTATGTATGTGTGTGAACACATGCTTGTGTGAGTGTGTTAAAGGGGATGAAGGTGGTGTATTCATACAGAACAGTTCCTCATGGAATGGCATCATAACTGCGTCAATATCATCCGAGTAGTACATTTGTATGAATTTTGAAAGAATTGAATAATGATCACATCCTGATGGTTAATAAGGAACATGAAGAGCCAACAGCACTAGAACTTAGACTGAGAATTTCTAATTTTACTCCATTTAGCAGGCTGACATTAGGACACTATTTCCATTAGAATGGCAAAAAGTTGAGTTTAAACTCCATGAATATCAATCAAGTTCAGGCAAGGAAAAAAAATATTCAACCGAGTTTACGTACCATCTGCTGCTCAAACTTTTATTGATTTACATTCAATGGAGTAAATGAACACAGAGTTGCAGTGTGCTGTCTTTTTGTGTGTCTGTGGCCATCAGTCTCTTCTCGTAAATTGAATGGGGATGAAGCGCACTGAAAAAGGGTGATGATTTTTTTTTTTTTTTTTTTTGTACTTTAAAGTTTCCTTTATTATTATTTTTATCTTTTAGCTGGAGAGCTGCCTGATTTTGAATGATCTAAGAAAATGATCATGCTTGAATTAACTTTATGCATATATCACTGTATTCATGTCATGCACATAATAATGTCAATACACTTTGTGGGCATGTACAGTTTTGTTATGCTGACTGCAAATACTTATATTATAAATGAGTGTCTTTTTTTCTTTTTTTTTTTTTCACATATTTAATGTCACCTCTATCATCCCTCCACTCAACAACCGTTCCTTCATTTTCTCACACATTCATCCCTCAACATATATTGGGCAAAGTATTTACTTAAACAAATTAATAACAAATTCATGTATGTACAAATATACAAGTTGTTATAATAAAGAGTTCAATTCAAAATACCTATGACGTTTGTCTTGATGTTCTTTGTATTTGAAGGAATGAATGGGAGAATGAATTGACACGACTGACAACATGTATATGTTGGAATCATATAATCGTGCTAGGAAAGTATTAGCAAAGAGGTTTTTTTAAATTTTTTTTTTTAGTTTTTTTAACAAACATGCACACACGCAAAGATGGGCGATAAATTTTGACTGGATTGAGAACAGCTGCAAAATCTGTTTACATTTAAGGGTTCTGAAGGTAAAGTAACATAAATCAGAGTGCAGTTAGTATCTTTGTGTGTGTGTGTGTGTGTGTGTGTGTGTGTGTGTGTGTGTGTGTGTGTGTGTGTGTGTGTGTGTGTGTGTGTGTGTGTGTTGTTGTGTTGCTGTTGTTGTTTTGCTGTTGTTGTTTTGTTTTATGTCTTTCCACATTACATGATATGAACCGAAAAAAAAAATTGGGGCCAGAAAAAAAGGTTAACATGAGTCAAAAGAGTTATCTAGAGCTAAACACAAAAATACAAAATCCACTCAATCAAAGATTTTTTAAAAAGCATATAACTCTTCTGTCTCATCTCACCACTGACTTATCTGTTACAGGTATTTGCCAACTTGACTTTTAGCTAAGTGCAAAAAGAAAAGATACGTTTCACTTGCTGACAGGAAAACATTTTGAACAGGCTGTGCAGATGCATTTGGAATGAAGTTTTTCATTAAGTTACACAAAAGAATGTGATCAGTTGATATGCTATGTCCACATGTACAATGTATATTTTTGACATTTCTTTGTTTTAAAACAATCCAATTTCCATCTACAGATCAAGGAACTTAGCTGTCATCTACGATAAATGTTTTGATCATACTTACTTAATTTTTCGTGAATATTTTTCATTTCATCGTGTAAACCAAAACACTCACTTTCTCTTTCTATCAAATAAAAATCAGAAAATTGTTCTTTTTCTGCAAAAGTATAGCACTCTTACACTGACATAGAGAAGTTAAAAAAAATGCGAAGCCAATGATTGTTTTGCTCCTCTTTTTGCTAGAACATCAACCTTTTCATTACAATATAACCCCACAGTGAGAAGGCACCCAAAGAAATGTTATTTTCAGTGACTCTGACTGAGAGGAAATGTACTAAATTATTTATTTCAGTCTCAGGACAAACTTTTAATTTAAAATTCTTTATTGCAGTAAGAACTGACTTAGAATCTACTAATAAAATGACTTTATTTTGAGGGTAATCAACAACAAACTTTAAAGCCATAATTATAGCAGTTAAATCAGCAGTGAATATACACTTGTTTTTTTTCCTGAGATAATAAGACTTTTCTTTGTTAAGGCCTGTGGCATCTGCATGTTTATTGATTAATGATCCATCAGTGTATATCTTACAATAGTTGGAATAGTGATCATTCAAATGCATTCTGATATTGGATAGTAACAAATTAGTATTTTCAGCCTTTGTTAAATCTGTATGCTCAATATCAAAATGTGCTCGAATATGCTTCCAGGGAGGGATAGGAGACACAACAGATCTTTTTGCAAAAGATGTTAGTTTGATATCTGAGGATTCTAAAATCGAGGAAGTATATGTTCTTAGAGTTGTTTGAGGTGATATATTTTTAACCCTTTTGGGGAAAATCAGTGTCCAATTTCATATTTATTTCAAGGCTATAATGTTGTCTACAGAAGAACTTACAACAAATTTGGTGCATGCAAGATTAATATATCAAGATTAATATATACTTCCAGTGGTAATATCCCAGCAGCACTGTATGCTTTTGTACAAGCATGGACTGGTACTGGTAGTCCCAGGGCTATGTTACATGCTTTGGAATCAATACTTTGAAGTTTTTTCAGTAAGTATTTGGTGCACTGAAGAACACCTCTTGTGCATAGTTAATTTTGATCTAACCAGTGCAGCAGAAAGGTGCAAAAGAGTAACTGTGTCTCAAGCCCAAGCACGCTTGCAAATAATATTTAATAGACTTAAAGTTTCGAGCTTTTGTTAGAATATGCTCTACATGAAAATTCATATTTCACTATTTTTGCATATTTGACGGGTATGCTGTTGACATGAAATAAAGGCACTTTAACTGGATCAGATCCAGTATTAAATAAATGTTCCTGATGGTCTAATCTCTTTAAGTTTATAAAGCAAACAAGACTGCCATACTTGATCATAAGCTTTAGTGATATCAAAAAAGGATGCTAGTAAACATTTTCTCCTGGAAAACTGATGTGTTTAATTTGAGTGGTGAGTGGTAATTTGTGCGTGCATGCGTGCGTGAGTGAATGAATGAATGTGTGTGTGTGTGTGTGTGTGTGTGTGTGTGTGTGTGTGTGTGTGTGTGTGTGTGTGTGTGTGTGTGTGTGTGTGTGATAGTAAAAAAAAAAAAAAGAGGCTAAAATCCATGTTCTAAGCACCAAAACCAGTTTTGTTGTCTGTTGTAGGCATAGTCCCAAACAGAAGACAGTTATAGTACAAGTAACACACCGAAAATTCTGGAGTAATTGGTCAAAGCAAGGAACTGTAATTTTTTTTTTTTTTTTGGGGGGGGGGGGGTGTTTGTGTGGCTTCTGATGCACACATCACTCCTTTGAAAGAGTGTTCTTTATTAAATAACAACTGTTTTATTCTACTATCTGAAAGTTAAATAACAGTACTCATTTGTTTAAGTAATTATAACACATATCAAAAGTAATGTTATGTTGGTTAACATGGGCGAACAAATTACAAGACAAGACTTGTAACTTATTTGTCCATGTAAACTAGTGGAGTTACTTAACATTACTTCAAAAATCTGTTTCAATTTCCACCTGCAGCCACCTCACTTTCAAACTACGTTACTGGCCTGTGACAACGAGTTTTATTTCAATTCTTATAATTACATACACTCTTTTCAACTTCATGTTAAGTACAGTCTTTTCAACTTCATGTTCAGTTAAAGTCTAATTCATTTTGAAACATACTTTCTAAATCACTTTCAAGCAGAAAATGACCACCAAAAAAAATGTTGTTATCAATGTTGTTGTTGTTGCTGTTCTTTCTGTTGTTGTTTGAGTGCACAACTAATACGCCATCATACTAAGAGATGTTATATGATCATGAACTTCCGGCTTTTTCATCAGATTATTTCAAAATTTGTGGGAATTCAATGCCAGAGAGAACAAGAGTTACGGAAAAACATTTAATGCCATAATCTAAAATAAGACAAATAACTGTAAGAAGGGTTCAGTGCATTATGTATACAAATGCTATTCTTATATCTATAACTAACTTTCATACCATTTTCCTGCTGAATGTTTCTTTTATTACCGTTAGAATTTCATAATTGCCTTCAAATGTTCCAATAAAAACATCTTGATTAGATTCCTTTTGTTTTTCTTTCATTCTGTACATATGCTAAAGTGTGTTACCAAATACCAAACGTCTGGAGCAATGCAGCATAAGTAACACAGGAGTGCTGCATATTTCTTAAAGTAGCAGTGTATTTAATTGCTTGACAATGATTGCATTGAAGCGTCCCACATGATTTTCAGAATTTCAGTATTTTCACTGCAGACCTGGACATCTACAGCATGTGAAGTGAACCATGAGCAAGACAAAAAAAAAAAAAAAAAAAAAAAAAAAAAAAACGTGTAAGCCTTTGAGTTGCATTTAACACTCAGTATCCTGCTTCCTGTTGAACTGACGTAACAAATGTTTGGTGTTTTTTAAAATCTACTTCTTCCTGCCTGAGTATTATTTTCAATAAGTATTCTAGTATTCTACACACTACCACTCAACTGTATTAGTGTATACAAAGTCATAAGTTTATATAATGCCAGGACCACATTTCATAACACACTAATTTAAAAAAAAAAAAAAAGAAAAAAAAAACTACTAAGGTTTCTCATGGGTAATTCCAAAATCTGACTTTTTGCCTCAAATCTCTAGTTGTCACTTTTTTCCTGGTGTGTGTGTGTGTGTGTGTGTGTGTGTGTGTGTGTGTGTGTGTGTGTGTGTGTGTGTGTGTGTGTGTGTGCGCACGCGCACGTGCGTGCGTGCGCATGTGTGTGCATGCCTGTATTTTTCAAAAAAAGACTGAATACTAAAAATACAAATGAACATTTACTGCAGGGGACAGGGTATTTTTTTGTGTTTTTTTTTCCCCCCCCAAATTCAGACTATGTCTGTCATGTTGCTTGGCATTTCCATAACAGACATGCACAACCTCAGGGTGCCCCTCCATGCATGATGACCTTACTCGTGGATGTACTATTGTAGAAATCAAGATCATGATAAGTGCATGGCATTACAACAAAGATGAATTTTGACTTGCATTTTGCATTAAAAAAATGTAAGTATACATGTTGCAACATGAAGGTTTGTAATGCATACCAGTAAAATGTTCAAGTTCACTTCATTCTACTGTCAGTGAAGGATATATTTAAGCAAGTGTGCGCGCACACACACACACACACACACACACACACACACACACACACAATTTGAACATGTTCTTAGCTTTGATTCCAATGTCCCCCTGCAAATTCAATACTTTTTCAGAAGCAAGGCCATGAAAATTTATGATTTTGTATTTTGTTTCTTGTAATATATGTAGCAAGAAGTGCCCAAGTGTTTAAATGTGTTTTCTAACGAGTGTTAGCACAAACATGCATGATTATAATGTGAACAGAAAGTGTATGGTGTATATTTTACAGGATGTGAGCATGTCTGTTACATTTATGCGCATGTGCAAGTACTGACTGCGTTTGTGTCTTTTTTTAGTTTTTGTTGGTTTTTTTTTCTGTACGTAGTGGCAGAGATGATGTGATGTTTTTTTTTTGCGTCCTAACTTTCATGCCATCTCAAAGAGTGAAAGACATTCTTTTCATGCTGCTCATTCTAGCTCTCCTAGCACAGCCACACCCATGCTCCTCCTACCACTTGGTAATCCACAGGAAGCAATCAATATCAGGTCACTGTAAGGCAACCCATCTGAGGAGATGCTGTATTTCAAATAATATTTATGTGTGCCAAAATATTTAATGTTGCAAGCACAAATGTAACAATATGAACATGTGCCTAACAATGTGTGTGCACAGTTTGCATATCTGTGAAAGTCTCAAGATGTATATGTATGAAAATATAGTGAAGAGAGAGAAGAGAGAGAGAGAGAGAGAGAGAGAGAGAGATGTGTGTGTGTGTGTGTGTGTGCGCGTGTGTGCACGTGTGTGCACATGTGTGTGTGTGTGTATGTGTGTTAGGGAAAGTTATCAGCTGAACTTCTTCCACGAGACTTCTTTCTGCATTGTCCAAGACCCCAAGCTCTTTGAAAATCATAATCACTAAGGCTGCATGACTTGGTAGATCAATGCATTGTTACATATATACAAGACTGCATAAAAAAAAAATCAACTTATTATATAATAAACTGAAAATATTTGCAAGTAAGGACAGAACACACACACACACACACACACACACACACACACACACACACACACACACACCTGTATTTTCAGCACAGAAGAAAAGAATAACAGGAATGTCAAAAAGCAAACTAATCTTCATGTATAAGTTAAGTCCTTTGTAACTTTGTAAATTTGTTTTCATTATCACATTCAGTGATTTAAAAATAAATGGGGAGTGTGGGTGTGGGGTGTGTGGGGAGGGAGCAGGGATGTGTTGCGGGGGGGTGCAGCAGCATGGTAGAGGGGGGTGTAAAATGTCCTTGTCTAGCGACAGAACCTCACATACATGTAAGTATTTGGCCACAAAAGCAATAATGTATGTAATCAATATATTTTGCATCATTCTCAACTATCAATGATAATTAAAAAGGTAAGATTTCACACAGCTGTCAACATTAAAAAGGAGAAATTACATGTAATGGTTAAATTGTGAGGAAAAAAATGTTTTAATTCCACAAACACAAACTTTTAAAAAAAAAAAAAGAAACTATGTTTAAATCCCAGTGTGCCAGCATATATAATACAATCATGTTATTGAAACAAAAATATACATTTTGTTTCAATTTTCACCACAATAAAAGGAGATGTCGGGTGGGTGGGGAGGGAGATAATCAAAATTGCACATGACTCTGATACATGACCATAAACATAGACTTGCAACCATGTTATGCAAAACTGCACATAAAATGTAATAGTAACATATTCCACAGCTACCAATGCAAGTTTTTTAAAACAATACAACAAAAAGTGCACACACTTACTTTATGTATATACATTAACATACCTGACCTTGGGGAAAAAAAAAGCTTTGAAAAAATTATACATAACATACAGTCTCAAATAGTAAAAACATGAAATAATTACGCTTGTTCATACTTGGTTTTATTCATTTTGTGTGAAGTGAGGTGTTCATGTGGCATTTTTCTAAACGAATATCTCATTAAAATTTAGTTCTCATAATAAAATGATCTTTTCTGTTACTTAGCACTCATGCATCTTCAATGGCACATGACCTAGAATTACACAAAGTGAATACTACATGGCAAATGGAAACCACTCAGTTATTGTGCTTTGTCCTATTTTCAATGCCAAACTCTGCCACCACATTCAGCTCGTCTAGGTCGGCTTTTTGTGACAGCTACGCTGCCCAAGCAATACCCTTGCTGAGCTGATTATATTATTTACATACATGTACATTGGCTGAATGTTTTTAATTCTGTTTAACAACGAACCACATAGTAGCATACCTT
>JADBJO010005750.1:120000-122500 GCA_016801955.1 Conus betulinus | reverse complement strand
CTTTGTTGTGATATGGAATGTTTGCACCCTTTCTTGCGACATTGAACGTTTGCACGATGTATTGTATGGAATGTTTTCACACTTGATTGTGATATAGAATGATTGCACGCTTTATTGTGATATAGAATGATTGCACGCTTTATTGTGATATAGAAAGTTTGCACGCTTTCTTGTAACATGGAACGTTTGCACACTTTACTGTAAACATGGAACACTTGCACGCTTTATTGCTACATGGAACGCTTGCACACTTTATTGCGACATGGAGCGTTTGCATGCTTTGGTGTGACAAGGAACATTTGCATGCTGTATTATGACAAGGAACGTTTGCATGCTGTCCTGTGACATGGAACGTTTGCATTCTGTATCGTGACATGGAACGTTTGCACATTGTATCGTGACATGGAACGTTTGCACTCTGTATTTTGACATGGAACATTTGCACGCTGTATGGTGACAATGAACGTTTGCACGCCGCATTGTGACATGGAAGATTTGCATACTTTATTATGACATGAAACGTTTGCACCCTTTAATGTGACATGGAAGATTTGTATGCTTTATTATGACATGGAACGTTTGCACACTTTATAATGACACGGAATGTTTGCACAGAACGTCTGTACGCTTTATTATGATTTACTATGTTTGCTCACTTTATTATGACATGAAACGCTCGCATGGATTATTGTAACAGTGGAACATATATATTATGCACGCTTGTTATGACGTTTGGACAGAACGTCTGCACGCTTAATTCTGACATGGTACATTTGCACACTTTGTAATGACACAAAACGTTTGCATAGAACGTCGTGTACGCTTTATTATGACATGTTACGTCTGCACGCTTAATTGTGACACGATACGTTTGCACACTTTATCATGACATAGACGCTTGCACGGTTTATTGTAACATGGAACATGTACACGGTTTATTGTGACATGGAATGTGTGCACACTTGATTATGACATGAAATGCCTACACGCCTCATTATGAAATGGAGCGTCTGCAAGCTTAATAGTCACAGGAAACGCTTCCATGCTTTATTGTGATCTGGAGATGACTCCAAACACCTGCGTAGAGTAGGCTTTATTGTTTCAGAACATTGAACATCGGCAGTGTACAACATGACACTGATGACAATCAGGACAACACAGTACCATTGACCGTCAGGTTCAAGCTGAAGAAACCCATTAGGATAACCGTCCGCTAATAAGCTTCAGCCTGAAAAGGGTGAGACTGCCTAAGTCTTGAAGCAAGTGAATTTGGCAAGTTTAAATGCTTTAACGCCCATCCTGCGCCGAATCTGAGAAGATAAGTGATTGCTCGTTCTTCGTTTTCATTGTCCTGAATTTTGTGTATTCTTGCCTGAAGAAGACCTAAGAGGTCGAAACGTGTCGTGTTTTATCTTGTAATTTGTTTGTCCCTGTTATCTGACGGATTTGCTTTAAATTTCTTTTGATATGTTTCAATTTCCGCCGGGCAGTCACCTCACCCTGAAAAACTAATTCTAATTTTGCCGTGCTCAATCTGCGAGAGGATGTTATCAACTATGTCACTGAAAACATCACAGAAGAATTTCAAGGGCAGCAAAAGAGATTTCGTGGTGCATCCAAAAGAAGCACAAACTACTACAAGTCATTGATGCCATTCTGGTTTAAAGCAACACAAGAAAGAACGGAAGAAGTGAACTAGCACGTGGTGGATTCTGAATCAGAATCCCAGTATGCCTAGGTGACGTGGAGACGTCAGACTGCACATTAGAAGCCAGACAGAACCAGACCACTGTGATGGAGATGAAACGAGGCTGAAAGGAGGTAGCATATACACAGTCACTGACGTACTGGAGAGAAAAAGTGACAGGATCACACAACCAAAAGCCACAACTGTAGGCAAGAACAGTCCCCTCCTCATGGAAGAAGCAGGATAAATGAGAAGATGGAGTGAGCGCTACAAAGAACTGTTCAACTACCGCTGAAGACCAGACAGCAGTGGACGAGACCATGATGTCAACAGCAACCCGCAGCGAATCTGGACACGCTCCGATTCTCCATGGAGAAGCGAAGGAAGCTGTCCACACAGTCAAGGGAGATAAATCGCAGGGGTTTGTGGGGGATAAAAGTATACGTGTCAGCAGAACTATTGAAGTATAAAGGGCGAGATATCATGAAGATTTTGACGATAAAACAGTGCTTAACAAAAAGGGACATAATCCTTAGCTAGAAAGGCACTCAAGACAGCGCGTACCTACGTCACATAAAATTAGTATTTACCACCAGGGGAAGTAGCAGCAGATGCGGCGTGAAAGAGTTCTTTCCCATGAACTTTTTTCTTTTTAAATAGCAGGATACGGAAAATAACGGAACGTCAAAATTTATGTTACTGGAAAATGTGTAGTTAGTTCGTGACGTCACCTCAGCAACAGAGCTCAAGGCGATGGTAGCCCTGGCCATAGCCTACTGGAACAAGACACAACGAGATCTGGAAAACCAGCAC